>JAGFNK010000275.1:0-69410 GCA_025769875.1 Russula earlei | reverse complement strand
TTAAAGTCTACCTTTGTCTTCAAGGTACTCTTCAACAACTGCCTTGTTTAAAGCCCCCTCACTACACTGGCCTCTAGCCTTCGCCTTTGTCTCTTGCAACACATACCAGTCCCTATCTGGTACCTCCTCGTCATTTGGCTTGTCCTCCTGTTCAACACCGTTTACGCCGCGTACTGTCTGTTCTGACCCTTGCCCACCTGCTCCTGAGTCCTTAGTGATCAGCAGTACATGTCTTGACAGCAACAATGTGTGCACGATATTGTGGACACCTCTACTCACCCCTTTTGCCTGTGTGAACAGGGTGGCACCATAGAGGCTGGGTTTCCTCTATTAAGGAAGGGTCCTTCAAGGACCCTTTCCAGGAACTGGTTCATGACACTCTTTAACGACTGCCTTGTTTAAAGCCCCCTTGACACACTGGACCTCAGCATTCACCTTTGCCTCTTGCAACACCTACCAGTCCCCATCTGGTACCTCCTCATTGTATGGCTTGTCCTCCTGCTCAATGCATTGCTCAACACCTACCATCTGTTCCAACCCTTGCCCATCTGCTCCTGAGTCCTTAGTGATCAGCAGTATGTGTCTTGACAAATAACATGTTCTAGGGTCTCTAGTATCTCCATTGACATCCAATATAAGGACTTTAGGGTCATTCTAAAGGGTCTTTAGAAGGCCTTTAATGTTGTCCTTTACTGCTAGATAGGTTGCCAATAAGTAGGGCTTGCTGTATGTTGATTGTGCCTAGAATCAATCACACAACAATGCACATACAATATTGTGGACACCTCTGCCCACCTCTTTTGTCCATGTGAATAGGGTGGCACCATAGGGCCCCTCTTTCCTCTAGTATGGAAGGGTCCTTCAAGGGCCCTCTCTGGGAAATGGTTCATGACAATTGTTGAATTCTTGGGAGGGGGGGTTTCAAAGTAGTACTTATTTGTCACTTATTTGTTACTTATTACATTTACTTATTGCTGATTTGGCAGTAAAACACAAATAAGTGACAAATAAGTAACAAAAAAAGTGGCCAAGAAGTGGCTACTTTGAATGCCCCAATAAGCATGTTAAGTCAGTTAAGTTTTTTCCAGATTTTCCTGATGTAATGGCATGGAGCTCTAGTTCCAAATGCTCATGAGTGAACAAAGACTGTGATTTGAGAGACTATGAGACTAGGAGGCAGGAGATTTGACTTGAAGTCTACATGTTGGATGGTCAAACACATTTTATAGACTAGGCAGTGCTACATTCTCTTCGTGTGCTAATTATCTCCTTCGCTGGCACTTTGCTGGCTCTATATTCTCTCGCTTTCATGCTCTGATTCATCCGGCGTGTTGGTTGTATATGGCTAGAAATGTCCCTGAGTTCGCCTTAGCCGCCCTCGTTGTCACCAACGCTGTCATACTAGCGTGGGTTGGGTTCTCCTTGTGGACCTTCTCCGCCTCCTCCAGCTTCTTGCTCACGAATTCGTGATGCGTTTCAAATTTCTTTCGAAGCCTATCAGCAGCAGCATTTGGCCCCAGAGTTCGGCCCTCAATATGGGACAAAGCTAAAGCCGAATCCAGCATACTGCCCTGCTCGGCCACCTGTCGAGTTATTGATTTCGCCTGAGTTTTTAAAGCCTTCTTCTCTTTGTTTTTGTCAGAGTTTCCAAATCCTAAGAACCACCCCCTCTTATCAAAACGAATTCTGCGAGGTAACGTCAATTTCAGGGGAGACAGAGCTGAAGAGGTTGGCGTACGCTGAAGCATGCGCGAACAATGGAGCGATGCCAACGGCAAGGCAGAATAGGGCTAAAACAAGTACAGAGCCTGAGGTTCGCATGAATGGGAATGTAGATCGTTGAAGTTTGAATAAAGCAGTGGCGTAGAGAGTTTAGAACAGTTATCGGGAACCAGTTCGGATAGTGTGTAATGAGAAGAATTCATAATTGCAAGCATTGGCTTTATACTGGCTGGCCAGCTCCGATGGGAACGGAACATGCATATCAACTCAGTCCTGCACATCAGAACAGATATATTGTCGAGATTGATAAGGAGGTCGGTATGATGCATTCGGACCTTCGTTCGGCCGGAATTGAGACCCAAATTTGAGGGGGGTTGATGCTCCTAACTTTCAAAAGAAATTTGAAAGCCATCACCAATTCCTGAGCAAGAACGAGGACAGCAAGAACGTTGGCGGCTTTTCTACCTCTCACACCTGCAACTGACCTACCTCTCCCCCCAACCCCCAAACTCCCCCCAAACTCACATTTCCATAAAAGGAAATATTATCACGTGATATGAAAACAGAGACAAACAATTGTAATGGGTACCTTGTTGATCGTGCTGCCGGGCCATAATGGCGGACAGACGTTCGCGTCGACGTTGCTGCTCCCATTTTCGTGCGCGCCGCTGCTCAAGCAGCACATCCTTCACACCCTGTCCATTACCAATGAGGAGCTCGCTTCGCTCGAGCCGATCATCGCGCAGGCTTGCGACCAGTGGGATCGCACGGTACGTCCTCCGCCACGCCATACGTGTGCGCACGACCCGTCAAATCCTTACCTTCCCCCCCGGCCTCTACAGCGTCGGTTACACTATGCTCAACAAGGACAAGCCGCTGCGGGCGCAGGCAAACCTCCCGACGGTCAACCGCTCGGGGAGGTGGCCCCTCCCCCACCGCCCCACACATACGCAGCCGCGGTCGAGTTGGGCGACGCAGACGACAGCACAGCCCTTCCCCCCGCCGGATCCTAACCAACATTCGACGCCGCAAGCAAACAATTTTCGCGTACGCTTTCATCGCTCGCTCGTCACGCCGTCCCTTTGCCCCATGTTTCATTGCCCACCGTTCCGATGTCACTACCGGAGTCTCAGCCCCGCTAGCAGTTGTCTCACCTCAAGCTGCCTCAGTTCCAGCTTTGCCCGCCACCCTGCCACCTCAGTTTCTGGCCCTCTCGCCGTCTCAGCCTCGCCCCCCACTACCTTAGCTTCGCCCGCTCCAGTCACAGTCTTGCTGACCACCGCCGCCTCCTTGTTGCTCACTGTCGCTGTCTCAGCCCCCATTCCTGCCTCTCGTTTTTCTCTTCAACCGAGCGCAATGCTAAGAGCGAGGGCTCTCACACGTACAGAGCGCGTCGAGGCAGAGAAGCGCACGGAGGCAGTATGTTGTCACCCAGTCACGGAGCGTGCCCTTCCACTTCGTGATGAATTTCAGTGACATGTTTCAGGGAAACGCTCACTTCCGTGCGGCTGAATACCTCAAGGCTATTGTAGAATACGATGCCGCTATTATGATCCACGGTTCGAACCCAGCATATCTTTCAAACATGGCCGCGGCGTGGCTTAAGTTGGAAGTTTTATTCCAGCGTTTGCAGCTATCGTTGCATACGAGAATGGATAAGTGACACGCAATGCGACTTGAAGGTACGACCATGCGGAGGCTTCTGCCGGAGAGGCCCTCGTTCTCGACCCCCGCTTCACGAAAGCGCGTTATCGTCGTGGCCTTGCGCGCAAGGGAAACCTCGAGCTTGCCCGCGCTGCTGTCGGTACGTGTGACCCTCCTCACCTGGCCTGCCGCTGATGCCAGCAGCACGCCACACGCGGCATTTCACATCATCTCCCCTTCCACTCGCACGCTCACACATGCCATCGCCACCTGCAGTGGAGGAAGCCCCTTCATGGCTATCGCAAGGCGCTGGCACTAGCAATGCACAAGCCGACCACACCCTCCACCTCTGTCGACAATGCTATGCTGCCTTCCGCAGAGCTCACCACTCAATGCGACAAAGCCGATGGCACGCCGGAGACTGCAGCAGCAGAAGCAGCAGCTATGCGTTGCACCACCACGAGGCACGACGACAGAATGGAGCACGCACATGTGCACACCTTGCCTCTCTCCACTACTGGCTGGTCAACGCTCACGCCACCCAGTCCTGCCTTCTTGCCACACGCACCAGCATGCGATGACCTCGAGCGCTCCATCATCCCCCTTTTTGTAGCCCGCAGTTCAAACCTGCTTGGTCTGTCAGTCGCAAGCTCACTTTCTTCTTGCACGACGGAGGACCTCGGGACAGCTGCAGTTATGACGACACCACACGGGCATATGGCTGGGAACTCCACTCTCGACAGTTTGACTGGGGACAGTCAAAATTTCATGCCCCTGGGTGGGAGATTTATAGTGGATTGTGGCTGGCCACAGAATTCGCTCTTACATGGGTACATCATTGCCCCCATCGTTCGTCCTGTCACCTCCAGGTTGCCCTCGCGTCACCTCCCTCACGTCCCTCGACCACGTTCTCAAGAGCTCGCAGCCACCGATCGCCACGTGCCAGCGCAGCCACCGGAGACGACGCCTCGACACCTCGTGTCGTCTGGTCTGACCCCTTCCACTTACTTGGATATCCTTTCATATGCCTGCCTGTCTTGCAGGCCTTTCCTGTCCCTTGGCTCCTCTCTTGTATATAAAAAGCATATCTCGAATACAGGGAGTGACCCTCTTGTTCCCTTCTTTGTATGTGCCCGAGCGGATCTGACTGAACGAATGCACGCAAACGTCGTCTCCTTCGTGCCCGCTGGGTTTCAAGTCACTCGAATGTTCCTGCAATCAGGGATTCTTGCGCTTGACCGGCGTGCGTTTCTGTTTTCATTTTTGCGCGTTCTCTCTCATTCACTTTCCCCTCTTCCTTCCCTCCAATGCAACAGCCCATTGTCCCATTTCACAAGCCTCTCTTCACAGAGACACGGCATGGCCTGGACACGGTGATGACGCTGCCCCCTCCCCTCCTACCCCAGTTTCTGCCCCGCGCGACATGTGTCTCCCTTTGTTTTTCCCCTTCATTTTCCCTCTTTTTTACCTCTCAAGCAGCGGTGGCAACGACGATGTCACTGTCACAGCGGCAACCTCAACGCGATGGCCATGACCACGACCGCGACCATGGAATGGCCCTAGCAGCCACCACGAGTATTCCCACATGCAGTCATTCTCGCACGTTGACCAGGTGCGTTTTTCATCTTTATTTTTTCGCGGGTTCTCATCCTATCTCGCCTCCCTTTCCTCCTTCCTCCAGATGATGATATTTGATATCTACATGACAGTTTACTTCTATGTTCCATGTAATGCATAATACAGCTTGTATATTGTATTCTATGTACTAAAAAACTGGGTTCCTGCTGTCCAACACCCAAACTGAACTCCATACATTCATTGTTCACTCGTTGCATTCACTGTTGAGACACCCGAGGGCCACAATGATGCGGTCTTCACTCAATAGCCATGAAAAATCCTGCAACCACAAACTCGTGGTGCGCCAGTTCCATCCCACAGTGAGGTGAGCGAGCCTCTCGCTCACCCGCTCAGAGCGCTTTTATTTATCTGATCTAATCTTATCAATTTTACCTTTTAGGAGAGACAGTGTGGTGAGTGTCCATAGACGGCCGAGCACATCGGCAAGCCCGGTACATGCAGAAGATTTGTAAGAATATCCTTTTATGGAAATGTAATGTGAGTTAGGGGGGAGAGGAAGGACACTTCACACCTGCCTGCAAAAGCCAAGAAGCCTAACAACTGCGCGCGAGGTGCTTGCTCCCCGTCTGTTCTTCTCTGTCCGTACCCGCCCTCGGATCAAGCCCACTGAACTCCGTGTGCCCCGACCTGGCGCGCTACAAACTGCCTGCCCCAGTGAGGCGGTGATCCGAGTTGACCTGACTCCCCCTGTTTCCATTCAACTTCCTCGCCCCAGTTGCCTCGGGCAACCCCTCCTACGAGCAAGCACACCATCTGCACTGGCGAATCACGCGAAACGGCGTCGAGCCCTCCCGTGGCCCCTTCTCTCATCGTCCCCGCGTCCTTCCTCCCGCTACTAGTATCCTCACTCCCTACTTTCATCCCTCACTTCCTCCCTCTTGCCCGTCGCGCACGCCAACATCCCGCCAACACGACACACCCTCGCCACGTTCCGATCACACTAGCCATCATGCCGATTCCCAACCGGTACTATGACCGGGATCTCGAAGGCTTTGTGGCCGCCTCATCACGACGTCGCATGCGCGACCGGGAAGATGTCCTTCAGTAGCACGGCAGTTTCAGAGCATCATGCGGACCCCTTGTACGTTTACGCCGCCTATCCCATGAAGATTGCGACGAGCTGTTCTGGCTCGGACTCCACCCGGACGACCGCAAGACGATTTCACGACGACTCGACCCCTGGCGCATGGACGAGCGACGAAGAATCTATATCGACTTCTGAGAGGTATTCGACACCGCTGTCGACATCTTCTCTCAAGACCCTCGCGACATTCAGTGGGAACGCCAACTCGGCTCTCTCGACGACGACGAAGACGATTACGCCTTCCCTACGCCCATGCCCCCTCCAGCTTCCGTCCCTACGTCGTGCACCATCGCCTCCGCCTCACCTGCCTTGTCCGTCGTCCCTGCCGTCTCCGCACGTCCAGCGTCGCCCGTGATCGCCCTCACGTCTCCCGCTCCCGTCGTCCCTGCGGTTCCCGCGCCTCCAACCCTGTCTATCGTCGCCTCACCCTCGAGTGCCTCCGCTCTTCCAGTCGCCATCGCCATCGCCCCACCTGCCCTGCCTGTTGCCATCTCTCCAGTTTCGTCCACCGCCGTCTCGCACCCAGTGCCGTCCGTTGCCGCATCTGCCCAAGCTCCAGCCCTGCCTGCCTCGCCCACCGTCCTTCCTCCTTCCATTGTCATTCCAGTCTCGTCCACCGTCGTATCCCCAGCATCACCAGCCGCCGCCGCGCTGTTAGCCCCACCAGCTCTGCAGCCGCCTCAGCCTCGTCTGCCACCGCGGCCTTCGTCTCGTCCGCCGCCGTGCCCTCACTCGTCTCCTCTACGCGCGCGTCAGCCACAGCCTCCGCGCCCCCAGTCTCAGCCTCAGCATTGCCGACCGCCTCTACGCCTCCCGTCGCCGTCCCAGTCCTCGTCTCGCGCACCGCCGCACCCGTAGCCTCAGCCTCGCCCACCGACGTCTTAGCGCCGCCCGCCGCCTCAAGCCCAGCTCAGTCGGCCGTCGCCACCACGCCCTCAGCCTCGTCCGCCGCCGTTCCGGGCCTAGTCCCAGCCACCGCCCTGCTTTCTGACCACGCCGCCCTCTGACTTCCGTCTCTAGCCGTTACGCCGCCTCGCACAGCCGAAAAAGAACGCACAGATAACTGGAACACAAAGAGCACGCCGCCTCCCACGTCGCCTCTCCGTCCGTTCACGCGCTCTTGCCCACGTCTGCTGCCGCCACCTGCAGTGGAGAAGACCCCATCACCGCCGCCGCAAGACGACAAACGCCACCCCCGCGCAAGCCGCCCCACGCATCTTCCACCTCCACGTCCGCCGCCATCTCGCCACCGTCCTCATCCTCTTCTCCGTCGCCTTCGTCTCCCACGACCCTCACCCTCCGGCGCCGCCACCCTCTCTCACCACTGCCCTCGCCCTTGCCGCCATCGTCTCTGCATCGACAGCAACAGCACGGCCGACGCTTGGCAACACCACGAGGCGCGACACATTCGACACGCCGCAAGCACACCAGCTCCCTGCTTCGTCACACCGCGCCCGCGTTCAACACGCGACGACTCGTCATTCCCCTTCTGCGACGACACGACCAGACCGCGCGCACCAGGCCGAAGACTCACTAAAGAAGGTTTGACTGGGGATGGTCAAATTTTAACCCCCCGGGAGGTGTAAGGTATGTGATCCGGCTGAGCACAGAATCATGTGACTTGTCCTTGCCCCCATGCACGCGTCGTCTTCGAGTTATTATTCCCTATGCCCCCTTTCTTTCATCATCTCTTAGTCTAGATTCCTTTCATCATGCCTCCTGCCTCCTGTCCTCCCACCCTCTGGATGAATGGATTCTCTTTTGTACCTCTCACACCTGCCTGCAAAAGCCAAGAAGCCAAACAACTGCATGTGAGGTGCTTGCTCCCCTCTGTTCATCTCTGTCTGTACCCACCCTCAGATCAAGCCCACTGAACTCTGTGTGCCCTGACCTGGTGTGCTACAGTGCATGAGCCAAGGTGGTGGTGGAATGGGCATTTTACATATACAGTTGGAACTTCTGTTTCAGCATGGAATCGCCCCCCCTCCTTCTATATATGGTAATTTTACATCACATGTTAGATCACATGTTTGCTCAAGAAATTGTATTTTCTCATGAATATCAAGTATGGTGCCATTTTATGCTGCACAAGCCTCCAGCTCTTCCAGAATAGCTTTAACCTTTGATTCAAACATGCCACCCTTCAAACCACACCACATGTCACAAGTATCGGCATCTTGGACCGGACTGGCAACTGGACAAGCCTACCTGGACTAGCCTCATGATTCCCATGCATTCTCATGACTCATTTGCCTCGCATGTACCACTACCTTCCAGTGTGTTTCAGTTCCGATTGTCTCATTGCTACCTCATGCCTCCCATTTGATATAGGACATATTTGTCTATATAAACCTGTCAGTAGAAGGGAACAAGCCCTAAGCTTGTTCTCTTGTGAAATATCACTGGATTCAGCTTCCGGACTGTAGGCTTGCAGGAAATCAAGCATTCATCTCAGAAATTCTTTCATCTCTCCAAGTCTTCGAACACAAGGACTTATTTGTTATATTTCTCTTCCGTGGTACACACTAGCCTTCGCTGTGTTGTCACCGAGATCCCCAACTCTTGTGAGAACTTGTCGTCTCACCCAACTCAGTGCGTACATCTCACACATGAAACGATTTGTCAGCAACACCGCCCCCAGTCAGTGACATTAGAACAAGCTTAATTCCAAACCCTCAACCCCGAACCACGCGCTCTCACAGACAATATACTGATTTCTCTTCAACATGACCACGACTCAAGACTGGAGATGCAAGGGACTTAGCACACCAACTACTGAAGGACT
Organism: Russula earlei; assembly: GCA_025769875.1. Lineage (NCBI taxonomy): Eukaryota > Fungi > Basidiomycota > Agaricomycetes > Russulales > Russulaceae > Russula > Russula earlei. Next base: position 60,537 of record JAGFNK010000275.1, on the reverse strand, counting down.
GGCAGCTCTCAAATGCCCATTTGAGCTACTCCATGATCAAGAAAAGAATGTCCCCAGCATGACCACATTCAATGATGGAGTCGACTTCTTATCAGTATGGACAGATGGTGTCACCGACTGGGGGCGGTGTCGCTGACAAATCAGTTCACGCGCGAGACGGGCGTAGCGAGTCGAGCGAGACACCAAGTTCTCGCGAAGTTCGGGGATTTCGGAGACAGTATGCCAAGGCAAATACGTTCCGCGTAGATGGGAAACTGGGAATAAGTTCTTCGCGTCGGGAAGACTTATGAACAGGAGATTTCTCAGATAGTTTGCTTGAGGTCTTGCAAGCCTACAAGTTCCGAAGCAAGAAAACCAGTGAGAATTCACAGGAGAACAAGCTTAAGGCTTGTTCTCATCAATCGACAGTCTTATATACATGTCAGATACTATATCAAATAGTATTCACGAGGTGGGAAGCGAGGCAATCAAATTTAGAACACGCGAGAAACGTCTGGTATGTGCGAGGCTATGAAAGAGTCATGAAACACGAGAGAAACTCGAGGCACGTCCGGGTAGGCTTATCCGGTTGCCGGTCCGATCCGATATACCGGTTCTTGTGACAGATGGTGTACCCTGGACAGGCTACTATGTCACCTGGAAGAATGCCAAGGTAGCCCTAAGCCACATTATGGCCTTTGGTTGAAATTGCGAGACATGGGGACACCTGGGAAGCGACGCGTGTCGCTCGCCTGGCCTTTCACCTTGCTCAAAGCCCCCTTAGAGGGATTAACCTCACCACATTGACAGTCTCAGGAGAAACCCCTCCCTAACTCGAAAGCTCTGAGCTGCGCCCTGACACCAGGACCTGTTCCAACCACCCACACTCCAATGGAGCTCGAACCAACGACAACAACGAACATTTTCGCTGCCACCACCGAACCCAATCCTTATCAACCACAACAACCCGCGTCGTCTGGAATGGCGCAAGCACCCCCTTGCACCTCATTCACAGGATTCGGAGGACACGGAATGTGACCTCCAAGCCCCGACCCTGACCCCGATGACCACGATACATGTGCTGATCGTGACCGCAACGCATGCAGCACCGACAACGGAAAGCTTGAGGGAATTCCCCCTGACTTTTTCAATGGCAACTGCATGCGCACACATGCATTTTTGGTCGCGTTCAACAGGTTTATGTCCATGAACCACAACAGCAAGATTGCCAGGGATCCCATCAAAAAGTGTGCATATTTTCTCTCACTAATGAAAGGACCCAAAGTTGAAGGATGGCTCGAAGCCATGGACCAATGGCTCGAGGATGTACAAGACGACCCCACCAACGTCCCACTTGGGCTCACTGCATGGGAAGCACTATGACAGTAGTTCCGTCACGTGTTCACCAATTACGCAGAACGTGAGAAAGCTCAAGACAAACTCAAAGAGCTGAAAATGAAGGATGGACTCTTGGACGACAACATATCTGAATTCCAATTGCTGGCAAGGCGTGCAGGACTTGATGTTGACGAACCAACAGTCATGCTGGCTGTTTGCATGGGGACTCCCATGGTCCCTGGTCGAGTCTTGTCTCAATCTCGAAGATCCCACTTCATTCACAGACTGGATTGCAGCAGCACAGAAGCACCACAGAGTCTGGATGCGCAAACACACAATCTTATCTGATCATTCCAGCACATGCAGGCGCAACTTCAATCAACCCCAGAACAAGAGACCTTGGGGATGACTTATCAATTCGGCCTGGGCCAACCGTGGGAATAATCAAAACAACACCACACCTGTGTGCCCACGCCTTCCACCATGCAACCCAAACGCGATGGATACCAGCGCAGGCGCTGCCCGCAAAGCAGTTACTGAGGCAGAGAAACAGAAGCACCGAGAGGAAGGAAGATGCTTCCACTGCTCTCTCAGAGGACACCTAGCCTGTGACTGCCCTATGAAACCGAAACGCGAAATGACTTGCGCCCACACCACCGAAGTCACCACCATGACCGAACCTCCTACCGTAGAGGTTATAGAAGAAGATGTGGTTGTTAAATTAGCAAAGACAGCAAAGGCACTTTCCATGGAAGATAGGAAAGCCTTTATCAAGGCTTTGATGGGAGACAACAAAGACAGAGGGGAGGATTTTTTGGATGCTTGAGCATAACGGTGATTGCTCAAGCTTTAGGTATCAACTCCATGTACAAGTCTCAAAGAAAATCAATATCAGTGATGACTACTATTTACATTGGATCGAACAAAGCCAAAAGAAAGGCTCTGATAGACAGTGGAGCCACCGAATGCTTCATATCTCCCAAGTTGACAAAGGAACTACACCTACAAACTAGAAAGTTAACCCCAGCCAGGAACGTCAAAAATGTCAATGGAATGCTCAATCGTTTAGGAAAAATCACTCAAACTGTCAACTTAGATTTGAAACTATTGGGACAAAGACACACACATCAATTATTAGTTGCAGACATAGGACAAGACGACATCATCCTGGGATACCCATTCCTAGAATTGACCAATCCAAGAATAAACTGGTCCAAAGGGACCATGATGGGAAGGATTACCCTCTCAGGAGACCAAGAAACACCAGCATGGATTAAAGCGTTGATGGACTGGGAAGAAGGAGATGAACTATGGCTACAAACTCAAATACACAAAACTACCATAGCTCAACAACTAGTGGACTCACAAATACAGGATAAACCTAAAACCTGGAAAGAAATAGTTCCCCATTGATACCATCAATACGGACAAGTGTTTATGGAACAAGAATCAGAAAGATTTCCTGGACCAAGAAAATGGGATGACGCTATTGACCTAAAACCAGACGCCCCAACAATGATCAACTGCAGAGTGTATCCTCTTTCACCTAAAGAAAAAGAAGAACAAGGGAAATTTCTCGAACAAAATTTATGGCTTAAACAAATAAGAAGGTCCAATTCGCCATATGCTAGTGGATTCTTTCTTATAAAGAAGAAAGATGGTAAATTTTGACTGGTACAAGACTATAGGAATCTAAAGAAATAGACGATACCTAATGTATATCCACTGCCCCTGATCCCAGAGCTTATCCATGCCTTAGCAGGAAAGGAACTCTTCACAAAATTCAACATTAGATGTGATTACAACAATATCCGGATCAAAGAAGGAGATGAGTGGAAAGCAGCCTTCAAAACTAGCGATGGGCTGTTTGAACCGACGGTAATGTTCTTCGGACTGACAAACTCTCCAGCCACCTTTCAAACCATGATGGACGACATTTTTCAAGAAGAGCTCGCACAAGGATGGTTGAAAATCTACATGGATGACATCATCATCGCCACAAAAAATGATGAAATAGAACATACGTCTAAAGTCAACCACATACTATCCAAATTAAAACAACACAACCTCTATCTCAAACCAGAAAAATGCCAATTCCACAAAAGAAAGGTAGAATACCTTGGAGTGATTATAGGAGAAGGAAAAATAACTATGGATCCCGTCAAAGTCGAAGGAATTAAAGATTGGCCAACCCCATTGACATTAAAGGAAGTCAGAAGTTTCTTGGGATTCTGCAACTTCTATCAAAACTTCATACCCAACTTCTCCATAAAAGCCAGACCATTGAATGACTTGACAAAGAAAAATAAGCAATGGGAATGGACAACAAAAGAGGATCAAGCCTTTCAGATCTTAAAAGAAACTTGCGTATCCTACCCAGTACTTTGCACCCTGAATTGGACAAAACAGTTCATTCTAGATACTGATGCATCAGGATTTGCCATTGGAGCAGTCATATCCCAGGAATACAAAGATGGTCTACACCCAATTGCATACTATTCTAGGACATTATTGGATGCAGAAAGAAATTATGACGCACATGACAAAGAATTAGCAGCAGTAATCTTCGGACTAAAAAGTGGACGACCATTCTTCCTAGGAGCCAATAAACCAGTCAGAATAAGGACGGACCATAAAAATCTCACCTATTTCAAAGAACCACAAAAATTAACAGGACAACAAGCCAGATGGATGCAATACATGCAAGATTTCAACATCACCACGAAACACGTCCCTGGACACACACACACAATTGCGGACACACTTTCTCGTCACAAAGACCTTAACAAGGGGGTAGAAGAACAAAAAACCACACTATTACCACCCAAAATTTTCGCACGAAAAACCCACCTACCAGACAAACCTGACAAACAACAATAAATCTTGAGACAATTCCACAACACCCCCTTTGCAGGACATCCAGGAATAGCTAACACCTGGGATTTAGTCAAACAACATTACGAAGGACCTAGACTATGACAGTTCATAGAACAATATGTCAAAGGGTGCCCCAAATGTCAAGAATCTAAAACCAACATACCCAGAAAGAAGCCACAACTTTCCCGCTTGACACACACGTTGAACAAGGCCCCTTTCTATACATATCAATGGATCTCATCACTGACCTACCTAAATCAGAAGGATTCAACAGTGTCCTCACCATTGTTGACCAAGGATGCTCCAAAGTGACAAAGTTCATCCCATGCAACAAAACAATCAATGGAACAGGCATCACACACAAGTATTTGAAACACCTCATACCCTGGTTCAGTATTCCCAAAAGAATCATCTCCAACAGGGACCCTCAATTCGCATCAAACTTCTCCAAAGCCATATGCAAAAATCTAGGCATCAAACAAAACATGTCCACCGCATTCCACCCCCAAACTGATGGACAAACAGAAAGAATGAATGGATGGCTAGAACAATACCTAAGACCCTGGACCATGACCCATCCTCATTCCTTGGCAAAAATGCTTCCTTTAGCGGAATACACACATAACTCATGGAAACATGAGACATCACAAAGATCACCACATGAACTTCTCATGGGATTCAAACCCCAAATTAACATTAGTCTAGAAGACAACAACGTGCCTTCATCCACCAATCACCTAAAACAACTAGAAGAAGCAAGACGGGATGCACAACAACTTCTAGAACGCAAACAACAACCCCTAAAACCTGACGTCAAGGAAATGGAAGAAAGATGGAACCCTCGTATGGCTAGAAGCAAAGAACCTCAAAACACGAGGAACACGCAAGTTAATGCCTAAAAGATATGGCCCATTCCCTATCACAAAAAGAATTTCCAAAGTCGCCTATCAATTACAACTCCCACCGTCAATGAAGATACATGACGTCTTCCATGTCAATTTACTCCTCCCTTATAAGGAGACAGAAGAATACAGCACACCGTTTACACACCCCCCACCGACTGTTGAAAACGAGGAAGAATATGAAATTGAAGTGATTCTAGACTCCAGAAGGTTTGGACAAACACGTAAACTTCAATATCTTGTACATTGGAAAGGATACCCTACATCAGATGACTCCTGGGTCGACCACCATGACCTTAACACCCCAGAACTTCTAAAAGAATATTATTCCGCATCAGCTGGACGACCCCAGATATAAAGACACCACCTACAACAGTCATTCCTCACCGCTCTACTCCCCACTCTACAATATGTCCTCCACACAAAACTCTCCTGCTACCTCCACCACTACTCTTGTACCCACTCCACCTTACTCTCCTGCGCTCATTCATCTACCGCTGTCCAGAGAACCATCCCCTTCAACAGCAGTGACCATTAACACTAGACTACTCATTTGACGTGCTGCACAACACGCCGCAATGATTGTACAAGCACACAAACTATGGGAAGACGACTCTCTCACCACCATACTATGCGCCTTTGGCAATCAATCCCCCACACAAGGAACCAACTCTCCCATCAGAACCTGTAGCCCTTCCTACCACGTCCACTCCCCATCGCCTGATCCCATTCCAATCCCTCCACGAACAACCACTCCCATCATCAAACAGGCCGAAAACGTCATCCTGCTCAATGAAAACTTCGCCCAAGTAAACCATGAGGGAACACCACCCCCCATCTATGAACCACCTGCTAACTGCACCCAACTTTCAGAACTGGAGGAACTCGGAGAAGGATGGGAAGAAATCTAGGACTTGACCTACTAATCCCAGACCCAGGCAATGAAGATGACACACTTCCCCCTCGCTTTGTCCTTCCCAACCTTACACACGGTTTCCCCTCCTTGCTAGCCACTTACAGCCCTGGATGCCCTACTCACCACATACCTATTCGAGCATGAGCCGACCCCTACCCTCGCCCTCTCCTCTCACAGAAGGATGCCTTCCTGTTCAAAGACAGCCTTAGACATACCAAGGCAATAAATGAAGCACTCAGGTTCGAACAGGACCTGTCCCTAGAGGCTGAAGTACGTTGCTATCGGTTCACCATAAAAAAGGTATGACAAATGGCAAACAGCCTCGTCACCGCTCGAGAAAGATATCATGACTGTCATGAACCATTCTCCGGAGAGGGCCCTTGAAGGACCCTTCCTTATAGGAGGAAACCCAGCCTCTATGGTGTCACCCTGTTCACACGAGCAAAACGGGTGAGTAGAGGTGTCCACAATATCGCGCGCGCATTGTTGCGCGAGCGATTCTCGGCACAATCAACATACAGCAAGCCCCACTTAAAGGCAACCCTTCTAGCAACAAAAGACAGTATTAGGGCCTCCCTAAGGACCCTTTGGAACGACCCTAGGAACTCTACAATAGGTACTAACCTAGTATCAAAGGCCCTGCAACGCGTTATTAGACCAACTCTAATAACTATAGAACGAACTATAAGGCAACACTAAGGACCTTAATAGAAGTATTAGGGTCGACTCTAAGGACCCTAATAGAACTATATAAGGGCCTTATAAGATAACACTATTCCATAACCAAACTACAAGTCCTCAAATGACCGGCCCTAAACTAACTAACAGGAAATGAATCAGGTGCTTGCACGTGCACTAAAGCAGTGAACACGTGGACAATGGAAGCTCTTACTCATCAAGAAGAGTCTTCTTATTCAGCAGCTTACTGAGCATGACTGAGCATGCTCAGTAAGCATCCTCCGACTTCTTACTCATCACTCTATTGTGCTTGATAACAAGGTTATGACTTGTTCCCTATTTAGCAGTTCTCTTGTAGTATATAAGCGCTCAATAAAGTAGCGGACAGTCCTCAGACTGTCCATTTGTTTACGGCACTCTCCATCCCTGGGATACTCCTTTAAGGACCATCCCCTTGTGACTATCCTGGCCTCTTCCCTGCGTGACTGTTCTACTCTCACAGTAACAATACCTCTCTGGTATTTGTTACTACTCTGGACTCTACTCCTTGCCCACGCAGTCTTGGACGTCTACCGACTCATCTTCGAGCTTATCCCTCGCTCTTGAACTGGATAGTTCAACAGTGAGTCTTGACAATGACATGGTATGGGAAGTAAGGGATTCAGAAGTCAAACTAGCCAAGGCTAATGCCAAAGCTCGTCTCGAACCATGAGTCTTATTTGGGACCATGCCCCAACTCACCGATCAAGAACACAAGGATGCCAAAGAAGCCTTGATGGACCCATGGTACCAGTTCTCCCCTCGACTCTCTGACAAATGTGCTTGGTGTCATGACGGAGGGCACGACACTTTTGAATGCCCCAAAATTGCCATCTGCGTCCTCTGCAATCGTCATGGACATATAGCCGACCACTGCAGAAATCCACACCGGCCATGCAAAACCGACAGAATGTGTCGAGTTCCCCGCGACCAACTCCATTTCCACACTCATCGCTGCCACTCCACCATCATCCCTTACACCGCTTAGACATTAACAAGGGGGTGATGTCACAAGTATTGGCATCTCGGACCGGACCAGCAACCGGACAAGCCTACCCAGACTAGCCTCATGATGCCCGCATGTTCTCATGACTCATTTGCCTCACATGTACCACTACCTTCCAGCGTGTTTCAGTTCCGATTGTCTCATTGCTACCTCATGCCTATCATTTGATATAGGACATATTTGTCTATATAAACCTGTCAGTAGAAGGGAACAAGCCCTAAGCTTGTTCTCTTGTGAAATATCACTGGATTCAGCTTCTGGACTGTAGGCTTGCAGGAAATCAAGCAATCATCTCAGAAATTCTTTCATCTCTCCAAGTCTTCGAATGCAAGGACTTATTCATTATATTTCTCTTCCACGGTACACACTAGCCTTCACTGTTGTCACCGAGATTCCCAACTTTTGTGAGAACTTGTCATCTTACCCAACTCAGTGCGTATGTCTCGTGGGTGAAATGATTTGTCAGTGACACCACCCCCAGTTGGTGACACCCTCTCTGGGAAATGGTTCATGACAATTGTTGAATTCTTGGGAGGGGGGGTTTCAAAGTAGTACTTGTTTGTCTCTTATTTGTTACTTATTACATTTACTTATTGCTGATTTGGCAGTAAAACACAAATAAGTAACACATAAGTAACAAAAAAGTGGCCAAGAAGTGGCTACTTTGAATGCCCCCTAATAAGCATGTTAAGTAACTGACCTACCTCTCCCCCCAAACTCACATCTCCATAAAAGGAAATCTCACAAATCTTATATACTATGTTGAGTGTGAGAATAAAGATTTTAATAAACCTCTTTAAAACTACAACATGGACTTTCAGAACACAACAGATGAAAACTTTCCTCCTGTTAAATGCAGCAAGCCTGGCTTCCAGAGGTTGGTAACCTCTTTGTTCAAGTGATGTGACCCAAGTTGATGTTGAAACCATCAAACTGGCCTAGTCAGGCAGGGCCAACAATGACAAAATGCTGCAGACCAAGAAAGCACATTACATGCATCAAAAGGGAGAAACCATGTGCACATTCACAGGCCCATGAAGGGCCATTATTCCTGCTTCCAAATCCTTCAAAGATCACTGGCCTTTTTTTCTCCACACACAGGTGCATTTTTCTTTCATTTTCCCTTTTGTTTTCTTACCTTTGGGCTTCTCTGACATATTCCTGGTCACATGCAACATGTTTTTTTTTCCTGCATGCACAATTTCCATGTGTTCAGCTCTGCATTTTTTTTCTCTTTCTATTTTTATTATTTCCATTGCTTTCTCTCCTGCTTGCACAATATTTGCATGTCAGAGTGACCAGGTGCATTTGTCCTTTTTGTTTTGTGAGCTCTCTCTCATACTCTCCACCCTTTCCTCAAGTGCTCCAAGCTCCCTCCACACACAATGGTACAATCCCCACACTCAATACTTGAATGGCAAGAAATGTGTGTTTTTCTGCATGTGCAATTTTCACAGGTTGAGCTGTGTCTGTGTGTTTTTCTTTTTTTTTTTTCATTTTCAAGCAAGATATTGTTGCAAAACATGGGTCAACAGCTTGTTGTCTCATCCCACATGGTGGCAGTGCATTTGTCATCCACCCTTTACCACAAAATGTGACAACACCCAGGATGTGGGACACAAGTACTGCTGGCATCACAGTCAAGACCCCTGAGGGCCAAATGCAATGGGTGCTTTTCCTTTCATATTCTCCTTCCCTCTCATGCCAATTCCTTGACATTACCACCACATTCCTCACTCTGTGCCCAGGAACAATGAAAGTGGCTCAACCTGATAAGCTCCAACATCACCTGTTCACACACACCTCACGCTCCACCATCCACATCCATCCCCTGTGCCACTAGTGTCTTTGTCTCTCAAGCATCATGCTTGCCCCTGCCATGCACCTATGCATGGACTCAGATGACACATTTGTGTCATCATTGCCACTTGACCTGAGGCCTAGTTGCCCATAGTGTCTCATCCATTCGTCATCACTGCTCTGTCCCACACTTGCAGACCCTTAGTCAGAGGAGTAGGATCCCTGTAGTTTGTAGTATCTAATGCCCAGTAGCTACTGTCTCAAATGAAAAGGAGGTCAACTTTTGCCTCTGCATTATACATTCTCATCTGCCTGTGAACTATTCCTTCAAGAACACACACACACTCTCTCTCTTTCATGCACATGTTGCATTTCCTGGTGCAACCTTGCTCTCCCCTGCTCCCTTCCCCTGCTACCCACCCTCAGATCAAGTCTCATGAACTCAGCATGCCCCAGATAGGCTCACTACATGTGCACAACACTGATGCATTCTTTATTTTTTCTACCCCTTTTCTTTCTCTTCTGCAAACACCAACAACATTACCAGCACCACAGTTGAGACACCCAAGGGCCACAATGATTGGGTCTTCACTCAATAGAAAAATTGAAACCATGAACTCGCGGTGCACCAGTTCCATCCTACAGTGAGGGTGAGCAAGCCTCTTGCTCACCTGCTCACATGCTTTTACTCATCTGATCTAATCTTATCAATTCTATCATTTTAGTAAAGTCAGTGTGGAGAATGTCCATAGGCAGCTGAGCACATCAGCAAGCCTGGTACATGCAGAAGATGTGTAAGAATATCCTTTTATGGAAATGTAATGTGAGTTTGGGGGGAGAGGAAGGACACTTATGTTAAGTCAGCTAAGTTTTTTCCAGATTTTCCTGATGTAATGGCATGGAGCTCTAGTTCCAAATGCTCATGAGTGGACAAAGACTGTGATTTGAGAGACTATGAGACTAGGAGGCAGGAGATTTGACTTGAAGTCTACATGTTGGATGGTCAACACATTTTATAGATGAGGTAGTACTACATTCTCTTTGTGTGCTAATTATCTTCTTTGCTGGCGCTTTTCTGGCTATTTTCTCTCGCTGTCACGCTCTGATTCATCCAGCACGTGGTTTGTCCATGGCTAGAAAAGTCCCTGAAAGCGCCTTAGCCGCCCTCAACGACCCCAACACTACTGCACTAGACGCGCTTGGATTCTTGTTGTGGATCTTCTCCACCTCCTTCTCCTTCGTGTTCAGGAATTTGCAATGCGTTTCATATTTCTTTCGAAGGCTAGCAGCAGCAGCATCCGACCCCAGAGTGTGGGCCTCTGAACTCAGCCTATTGGTCCGCTCCTCCAGCTCTCGAGTTATTGAAGCCAACTTCTCTGTGTCAGAGTTTCCTTTTCTGAATCCTAAGAACCCCCCCCTCTTATCAAAATGAATTCTGCGAGGTAACATCAATTTCAGGGGAGAAAGAGCTGAAGAGGTTGGCATACGCTGAAGCATGCGCGAACAATTTACACGATGGGCAGGATGGGATAAGTCGACTCTGCTTATAGTCAACTCAGTGGACAATAAAAGTAAAATATTTCAAGTGCTGAGTAGGCTCTGTTGCTGTCAAGACTCACTGTTGAACTATCCAGTTCAAGAGCGAGGGATAAGCTCGAAGACGAGTCGGTAGACGTCCAAGACCGCGTGGGCAAGGAGTAGAACCCAGAGGAGCAACAAATACCAGAGAGGTATTGTTACTGTGAGAGTAGAACAATCACGCAGGGAAGAGGCCAGGATAGTCACAAGGGGATGGTCCTTAAAGGAGTATCCCAGGAATGGAGAGTGCCGTAAACAAATGGACAGTCTGAGGACTGTCCGCTACTTTATTGAGCGCTTATATACTACAAGAGAGCTGCTAAATAGGGAACAAGTCATAACCTTGTTATCAAGCACAATAGAGTGATGAGTAAGAAGTCGGAGGACGCTTACTGAGCATGCTCAGTCATGCTCAGTAAGCTGCTGAGTAAGAAGCTTCTCTTGATGAGTAAGAGCTTCCATTGTCCACGTGTTCACTGCTTTAGTACACGTGCAAGCACCTGATTCATTTCCTGTTAGTTAGTTTAGGGCCGGTCATTTGAGGACTTGTAGTTTGGTTATGGAATAGTGTTATCTTATAAGGCCCTTATATAGTTCTATTAGGGTCCTTAGAGTCGATCCTAATACTTCTATTAAGGTCCTTAGTGTTGCCTTATAGTTCGTTCTATAGTTATTAGAGTTGGTCTAATAACGCGTTGTAGGGCCTTTGATACTAGGTTAGTGTCTATTGTAGAGCTCCTAGGGTCGTTCCAAAGGGTCCTTAGGAAGGCTCTAATACTGTCCTTAGTTGCTAGAAGGGTTGTCTTTAAGTGGGGCTTGCTGTATGTCGATTGTACCGAGAATCGCTCGCGCAACAATGCGCGCGCGATATTGTGGACACCTCTACTCACCCCTTTTGCTCGTGTGAACAGGGTGGCATCATAGAGGCTGGGTTTCCTCCTATAAGGAAGGGTCCTTCAAGGGCCCTCTCCGGGAAATGGTTCATGACAGTTGCGGCCACAAATTATATTACATAAGTAATGACCTTAGTTGAGCACGAAAAATGTGACAAAAAAGGTTAAATATAGAAAGTCTACTCATTCCGGTACAACTTTTAGCCAGGTTAGGGTAAATGTTGTGCCGGAATGAGTAGACTCTCCATATTTAACCTTATTTGTCACATTTTTCGTGCTCAACTAAGGTCATTACTTATGTAATATAATTTGTGGCCGCAACAGAGCCTACTCAGCACTTGAAATATTTTACTTTTATTGTCCACTGAGTTGACTATAAGCAGACTTGACTTATCCCTTCCTGCTCGTCATGTTAGATTGTTGAAGTTTGAATAAAGCAGTGGCGTAGAAAGTTTAGAACAGTTATATCAGGAACCAGTCCGGATAGTGTGTAACATAATTGCAAGCATTGGCTTTATACTGGCTGGCCATCTGAACGGAACATGCATATCAACTCAGTCCTGCACATCAGAACAGTTATATGTATTATTTTTTCCTAGGTGTTGTGATAGCAGCTGAGCCAAGCGAGGGGTTAAGCCGTAGTGGTAAATTGACTTGTTGGGAGAAAGAGATTGATAACGAGGTCGGTTATGATGCATTCGGACCTTCGTTCGGCCGGAATTGAGACCCAAATTTGGGGGGGTTGATGCTCAAAAGAAATTTGAAAGCCATCACCAATTCCTGAGCAAGAACGAGGACAGCAAGAACGTTGGCTTTTGTACCTCTCACACCTGCCTACAACTGCGCGCGAGGTGCTTGCTCCCCGTCTGTTCTTCTCTGTCCGTACCCGCCCTCGGATCAAGCCCACTGAACTCCGTGTGCCCCGACCTGGCGCGCTACAAACTGGCTGCCCCAGTGAGGCGGTGATCCGAGTTGACCTGACTCCCCCTGTTTCCATTCAACTTCCTCGCCCCAGTTGCCTCGGGCAACACGTCCTACGAGCAAGCACACCATCTGCACTGGCGAATCACGCGAAACGGCGTCGAGCCCTCCCGTGGCCCCATTGCTCAGTCCACTCGCTGCGTTTCATCATTATATCACACCCTCCTTCTCTCTCATCGTCCCCGCGTCCTTCTTCCTCCCGCTAGTAGTATCCTCACTCCCTACTTTCATCCCTCTCTTGCCCGTCGCGCACGCCAACATCCCGCCAACACGACACACCCTCGCCACGTTCCGATCACACTAGCCATCATGCCGATTCCCAACCGGTACTATGACCGGGATCTCGAAGGCTATATGGCCGCCTCATCACGACGTCGCATGCGCGACCGGGAAGATGTCCTTCAGTATCACGGCAGTTTCAGAGCGTTATGCGGACCCCTTGTACGTTTACGCCGCCTATCCCATGAAGATTGCGACGAGCTGTTCTGGCTCGGACTCCACCCGGACGACCGCAAGACGATTTCACGACGACTCGACCCCTGGCGCATGGACGAGCGACGAAAAATCTATATCGACTTCTGAGAGGTATTCGACACCGCTGTCGACATCTGCTCTCAAGACCCTCGCGACATCCATGGGAACGCCAACTCGGCTCTCTCGACGACGACGAAGACGATTACACCTTCCCTACGCCCATGCCCGCTCCAGCTTCCGTCCCTACGTCGTGCACCATCGCCTCCGCCTCACCTGCCTTGTCCGTCGTCCCTGCCGTCTCCGCACGTCCAGCGTCGCCCGTCATCGCCCTTCACGTCTCCCGCTCCCGTCGTCCCTGCGGTTCCCGCACCTCCAACCTTGTCTATCGTCGCCTCACCCTCGAGTGCCTCCGCTCCTCCAGTCGCCATCGCCATCGCCCCACCTGCCCTGCCTGTTGCCATCGCTCCAGTTTCGTCCACCGCCGTCTCGCACCCAGTGCCGTCCGTTGCCGCATCTGCCCAAGCTCCAGCCCTGCCTGCCTCGCCCACCGTCCCTCCTCCTTCCATTGTCATTCCAGTCTCGTCCACCGTCGTATCTCCAGCATCGCCAGCCGCCGCCGCGCTGTTAGCCCCACCAGCAGCAGCCGCCTCAGCCTCGTCTGCCACCCCGGCCTTCGTCTCGTCCGCCGCCGTGCCCTCACTCGTCTCCTCTACGTCCGCGTCAGCCACAGCCTCCGCGCCCCCAGTCTCAGCCTCGGCATTGCCAACCGCCTCTACGCCTCCCGTCGCCGCCCCAGTCGTCGTCTCGCGCACCGCCGCACCCGTAGCCTCAGCCTCGCCCACCGACGTCTTAGCGCCGCCCGCCGCCTCAAGCCCAGCTCAGTCGGCCGTCGCCACCACGCCCTCAGCCTCGTCCACCGCCGTTCCGGGCCTAGTCCCAGCCACCGCTCTGCTTTCTGACCACGCCGCCCTCTGACTTCCGTCTCTAGTCGTTACGCCGCCTCGCACAGCCGAAAAAGAACGCACAGATAACTGGAAAACGAAGAGCACGCCGCCGCTTCAGAGAAGCATATGCCACAACGCTACCCCGCAGGAAGATCACACGCCGCCGTCACGCCGTCACCGCAGGAGAAGCCCCCGCCGCCTCCAACATCGCGCCGCACGCCGCCTCCCACATCGCCTCTCCGTCCGTTCACGCGCTCTCGCCCACGTCTGCTGCCGCCACCTGCAGTGGAGAAGACCCCGCCACCGCCGCCGCAAGACGACAAACGCCACCCCCGCGCAAGCCGCCCCACGCATCTTCCACCTCCACGTCCGCCGCCATCTCGCCACCGTCCTCACCCTCTTCTCCGTCGCCTTCGTCTCCCACGACCCTCACCCTCCGGCGCCGCCATCCTCTCTCACCACCGCCCTCGCCCTTGCCGCCATCGTCTCTGCATCGACAGCAATAGCACGGCCGACGCTTGGCAACACCACGAGGCGCGACGACACTTTCGACACGCCGCAAGCACACCAGCTCCCTGCTTCGCCACACCGCGCCCGCGTTCAACACGCGACGACTCGCCATTCCCCTTCTGCGACGACACGACAAGACCGCGCGCACCAGGCCGAAGACTCACTCAAGAAGGTTTGACTGGGGATGGGTCAAATTTTAAGCCCCCGGGAGGTGTAAGGTATGTGATCCGGCTGAGCACAAATCATGTGACCTGTCCTTGCCCCCATGCACGCGTCGTCTTCGAGTTATTATTCCCTATGCCCCCTTTCTTTCATCATCTCTTAGTCTAGATTCCTTTCATCATGCCTCCTGCCTCCTGTCCTCCCACCCTCTGGATGAATGGATTCTCTTTTGTACCTCTCACACCTGCCTGCAAAAGCCAAGAAGCCAAACAACTGCATGTGAGGTGCTTGCTCCCCTCTGTTATTCTCTGTCTGTACCCACCCTCGGATCAAGCCCACTGAACTCTGGGTGCCCTGACCTGGTGTGCTACAGTGCATGAGCCAAGGTGGTGGTGGAATTGGCATTTTACATATACAGTCAGAACTTCTGTTTCAGTGTGGAATTGCCCCCCCTCCTTCTATATATGGTAATTTCACATCACATGTTAGATCACATGTTTGCTCAAGAAATTGTATTTTCTCATGAATATCAAGTATGGCACCATTTTGTGCTGCATGAGCTTCCAGCTCTTCCAGAATACGAATAGCTTTAACCTTTGATTCAAACATGCCACCCTTCAAACCACACCACATCATGAAGTACCTGATGAACACTAAAAAGCCTTCAAGTCCATATTGACCCTGTTGCATCATGCCCTTCACTGTGGCATGCATTGCATCCTCTCCCCACCTAAATGCTCTCTTCATCATGTAAGGTGTGTGAGCCCTCTGACCAGGAAACTCACACAACTTGTACCCACACCCATGCACCACATGACCACACCATGCATCATTTTATCACCTTTCTACCCTTTCCTCCAACTGTTGTTGCTCCTTCCCTCTCCTTCTTTGTCCATCTTGCACACTCTGCTTGACATTATCCCCTCATGTTCCCCACTCTGCACCCAAGAACTGTGACAACGGCTCAAGTCAATCACCATCAATGTCACTCACCTTGCTGCCCAACTCCTTGCACTCTCTTGCTTACATCTATCCCCTGTGCCACTAGGCTACTTTATCCACCACATTCTTCCCCCTTTGTCATTATGTTCTTGCCCCTCTGACCAACTCTTAAGCATTGTCCTCACCCTCACCACACATCAACACACAGACCCAGATGATGCACATGCATCATCATCATTGCCTCACCTGAGGGCTCCCTGCCCATAGTGTGTCACCCCTATGTCATTGCCACACCACCTCACACTCTCAGACATTGCAGTAGGAAGAATAGGACTTTAGTGTAGCTTGTCTTCCAGTTTGGCTTAGGTACAGTATTTAATGCCCAATAGCTACAGTTTTGAATATGAGTCCTTCACAGCTCAGTGAATTGAATCAGCAGTTCCAGCTTCCTGCATGCTTGTTATCATCAATGTCTGCCTGAAGAACACTTTGACTCCATCAAAATCTTCCCTTTTTCCTTCAAGAACACATGCACACACACATCTGGTCTCATGCCCACACTTCTGAGACATCAAGCTCATCATCTCCAAGACATCAAGCCTTGTGTCTCAACTCTTGCTTGCTCCCCTCTCAGTTTCTTCCCTGTTCATACCCACACTTGGATCAAGTCACAATGGACTCTGCATGCCTGTGGGGGCGCACTACAATTGGGTTCAGCACCTCTTCCCAGTTGTCATCTGTGGGACCTTGGACAAGGGTTGAAGGATCTTTCAAGAACTTGCTGAGTGGATTTCCCACCATTGCCAGAGGGGTTTTACTTGGTATTTGCTTGATTGCTATGTAGAGTTGGGAGAGCAGCTCTGCCTTGTCAGATGGTGGCCTGCCTGTTACTGAGTGGTTTGGGGTCCAGAAGATGCTGGAACACCTGAACTATGGACTGCATTGTTTGCATCATGCATGCATCAGATCTTGACCATTTATGTCCTTTGATATCGCGTTTGGAACATGTTGATCATATCTTTCTGAAGATGTATTGAAGAAGCAATGGGTAGCATTGCTTCTGTCCCTGATGTTCCTGTACTGCCACGTACATTGCTTCCCTGATCGGGAAAGTACTTATGACACTGAGATTGCTACTAGGGAAGCACATAATGCTTCCAGCACCAAGATTGTTTACAAAGAAGCAACTATTGCTTCTGTGAGCCACCTTTGCTTCTATAACACTGACCAGTACTACAGTAGCACAAACCTTATCCCTGAGGGCTATATAAAGCCCCCAGTTTGTAGCAGTTGAGCCTTAAGCTCGACTTAGTTTGCCAATCCCAAACAGTTGACTCCTACCCCGTTTGCAGAGCCCCTCTCATCTTGTTGCCATACTCCAGAAGGATCTAACACTCCTTCCCCTCAACAAGTATTGCTTGCTTGACTTAAACATATCTGCATTGGTAGGATGCATTCATAGATGTGACCATTGATCATATTTAAGGCACTTTGGAGCCTTAACAGTGAACTCCAAAAGGAGTGGAAAGATGCTTGTTGTGAGGAGTTGGAATCCCTCTGCAGATGCAAAGTCTTCAAACTAGTCAATCCTCCCAAGGATCACAAAATAATTAAAAATAGATGGGTATTTGACCTTAAGTCTGATGGTCATAAAATAGCTGGACTAGTTGCCAAAGGCTTCTCCCAAGTAGAAGGCATTGACTACGATGAGATATTCTCACCCTTGGTACAGTTTGAGACAGTCCGCCTGATGATTGTGCTTGCAGTGCTCAAAAACTGGCACATTAGCAGACTAGACATCAAAACTGCCTTTCTCTATGGAGAGCTCAATGAAGAGCTCTATATGGAGCAGCCTGAGGGCTTCAAAATAAAAGGCCAAGAGTGAAAAGTCATGCACCTAAAACATGCAATATATGGACTCAAGCAAGTGGCACTTGCATGGTGGAAAGCCTTGACAAGTCTATGGCCTCGCTTGGCCTCATTCATCTTATGTCTGACTCTGGGCTCTTTGTTAGTAAAGACAAGAGCCTAATAGCCATCGTCTATGCCGATGATGTGCTCTTCTTTGGAGCAGACAAAAAACAAATCAATAAAACAAAGGAGCGCTTTATGAAGCTCTGGGAATGTCAAGATCTGTCAAGACACATACTGCTGATCACTAAGGACTCAGGAGCAGGTGGGCAAGGGTTGGAACAGATGGTACACAGCATAGATGGTGTTGAACAGGAGGACAAGCCAAATGACAAGGATGTACCAGATAGGGACTGGTATGTGCTGTAGGAGGCAGAGGCAAAGGCTAGAGGCCAGTGTGACAAGGGGCTTTAAACAAGGTGGTCATTGAAGAGTACCTTGAAGACAAGAGAGGGGACTTTAGACAAAGTGGTCACTGAGGAATACTTTGGAAGGAGAGTATCACAAATGGACAGTCTGATGACTGCCATGCTACATTGGGGCTTATATACTGTGCACATGGTTGATTACAAAGAACAGGAACTATTCTAGACTCTTTGGTACCATCCAATAGGGTTTTAGAGGCATAAACTCACTTGTGTCAGATTTAGGGCTGACTGAGCATATTACTGATCATTGTGGAGCGATGACATCATGATGATGTCACTGTGGAGTGCTTGGTGAGCAGATGATGTCAGTGTGGAGTCACTCAGTCAGCCATGATGTCATTGGAGCTAAGTGATGTCATATGAGTTATGCAACAAGTTGTAGGAGTCTATACCACTGTTTTGGGTTCTTGGTGGCTGAGTGGCCATGTGGCTGCCACATGGTGATTACCTGATTAGGAAATGGGTGTCTAGTCGTGTCATAGTGCCTTTGTGACAGCGATATCTTCTACCACAGGAAGAGTAGCCCATGAAATAGAAGTGGATTGACAATGTAAAGCGAGAGCGGTTTCTTTTGAGTGAAATTGGACAATATATGCCCAGGACTTGGCCTTGGTTCACAACAAGATCTGGGTGATGCCCAAGAATTTCTATGCATACACATTCAATGCAAGTCCAGCCAGATACATCTGGACCAGACTGAATATCTAAAGAAAGTGCTGCAGTGTTTTGACTTGCTTAATGCAAACCCTGCTCCTACTCCATTACCAGAGGGCTATCACCCCTCTCCCAACACTTCTGCTGCTGACCCAGCCTTGCAGTCAAAATTCCAGCAAGTTATAGGATCCCTCCTATACATAATGCTTGGAACACATCCAGATATAGCCTTTGCAGTCACTAAGTTGTTGCAACACACTGCCAATCCCTCAGAGGATCATTTAAATCATGCATTCTATATTTGCTGATGCCTCTTGGGAACTGCAAATTATGCCTTGGTCTATGATGGACCATCTAATGGCAGTCTAATAGCATATGCTGACTCTGACTGGGCTTCTGATCCAACTAATCGGAGGTCCACAACAGACTATACTGTCATCAACCCACCAACTGTGCAGCTTACTTAAGGTACCTAGCACTTGGTAAGAATTTGTAGACACACTGAAAATGATGATCTTGATTTCTTTCAAATGGGGGTAAAAGTAGTGATTAATGTGAATCCACCCATGTTTTTTTTTGTCAGAATATACCCATTTGATGTTTTCCTGTTCCTCATATTTTTGGAGAGATGTCATGCAGAATGGTAGAGTTTAAGTCGGTGCTTCAAATTGGCATCCTTGGCTAATCACATGTCTCTAAGCTGTCCTCATCCTCAAGCCCCATTGACCATACATCCACACAGATGGTAAACTCCCTCCCCATGATGTGTTTGGGCTAGGGTGGCCAGATGGCAAGCGATCAGCCAAGTGCAGGATCTCACAGCAACTATTTGCACCACCATGTACTTAGTGCTTCAAAGTCCAGTCAAGTCCAGTTTTTCCCACGATTTTGGTGTGACTGTGACTGTGACTGCCTGCTGGTTTGCCCAACCCTGAAAAAACCAGACTGGACTGCATGTGACCAGTTACATGTGGTCATTTGCAGTCATTTGACCAGTTCAGACCAGTCTCAACTGAAACTGGAAGATGACTGGTTGAAACCAGTTCTTGACCAGGTAAGTCATGGCTGTCTGTTTGCATGATGACTTGTACATCCACATGCTGCCATCTCTCCCATTCACATCCCTCCCTCTCTTGTCTCAGTTGTTTGTCTCTCCATCTCTCCCTTCCACTTCCCTTCCACCATGAGAAACCAGCCAGCCACCGAATGCCCACATGCGCGCCCTGCGACTCCCTCTCTCCCACCACCATGTCACACACACAAATGCCTCCATGCCCTCCATCTCTTGACTTTGATGCACACTCCCTCTCCACCTCCGACGACATTACCACCAAATGCCTGACACATGCGCCCCACAACTCTCCTTTCTCCCATCACCACGTCATGCATGCAAATGCCACCTTATCCCCCACCTCTTGCCTCCAATGCACACACCCGCTCCTTGCCTCTCCCGTGTAAGGTATGTGAGCCCGCTGACTAGGAAACTCACATGACCTGCACTCACCCCCACCTCCCACACATCCTCCTTCCCTCTCTAACTCTTCTCATCTCCTCTCAATGTCATCCCCTCGCCTTCCCCACTCTGTGCCCAGGAACTGCAACAACGGCTCAACACAATCACCGTAAGATGTCACTCGCCTCGCCCTCGCCCCCACCATGTGCATATGCATGGACCTGTATGGCACATTCATCATCATTGTTGCCTTGCCCAAGGGCTTGCTGCCCATAGCGTCTTGCCCCTTCATCATCACCATGCCACCTTGCACTCTCAAGTTGCATTCAGAGGAGTAGCATTTTTGTATTTAAGTATTTGTGTTGGCTAAGAACACCTCGCCTCCCTCAAGCTCTCACTCTTGTTCTCCTTCAAGTACACACACACACACACTCTCTCTCTCACGTGTGCATTCCATCCTGGGGCACAACCTTGCTTGCTCCCTGCGCCCTTCAATTCATACCTGCCCTCAGATCAAGCCTCAAGAACTCTGTGTAGCTGTGGTGGCTCGCTACACCCACACCCTCAGTAGTATCACCACTGCCACTTCCTCAATGTCTCCCATCTGTTGAAGCAGATGGGCGCAGGTTATGATAATAGAGATAAGATCCTTAAGATCTATCAAAAGATATTTCAGTATTGTGTAAGACAAGACTGTAATTCAGTAATACCTATCAAAAGATATCTACAACATGTGATTAGATGTGATAGATAAGATAGGAAACAGTAAGTACTCACTTCAGTATTGTGTAAGACAAGACTGAAGTGATCTAGCTAATTGAGTGCCTCTTAAATACACGAAAGCATCTCTAAGCAAAGTAATCATAACTACCAACTTGTATCATGAAGGATCAGTTGTTAGTAGCTACTGATTGTCATCAATTAACTTATCATTGTAACATATGCAGGCTGCAGCATCTGAGCTGAGCCGGTCCAGGCTGATCCGATGCGTGAGTGACGTGCGTGAGCTGGGAGTGCCTGGTCCATGGGAGCCGATGCGTTAACGCGACTGGGCTGTGATTACATCAGACTGCCCAAAGCAGTGGTAATCTCAACATCCCCCCATGATTGATACAGTCAGTCAATGTGAGATAAGATCTGATCCAGTGACACAAAAGACTGGAGTTGCACGTGGGCGTGCAGTGAAGTGGACCATCAGTGCGTAGATGTCCTGATAAGATAGGACTGCAAATGAATGAAAAGTGGGTGAGTCCAGAGACTGCAAGTTGAAAGACTCCAAAAGGAAGGGTGAATGCGTGTGGACGTGTGTAAATGCACAGTCGAGAGACTGCAAGAGAAAGTGTGTGAACGCATGTGAGCATACAGTTGAGAGACTGCAAAGGAAGTGTGTAAACATGTCCAGATATGCACATAGAGGAGGCTGCCAATAGAATGCTGATTTTGCCCAGTCTTCATAGGCGTTGTGTCACCGACTGGGGGCAGTGTCACTGACAAATTGGTTCATGTGCAAGACGTGTGCACTGAGTGAGAACAAAGAGTTCTCATGAGATTCAGGGATCTTGGTGATGACAATGCCAAGGCAATTGTGTACTGCAGAGAGGAAAGACAAACGATAAGTCTTCGCGTTCGAAGACTTAGAGGAATAGGAGGTTTTCCGAGACAATTGCTTGATTACTTGCAAGCCTACAAGTTCCGAAGGAAGAATCCAGTGATACTGTATTCACAGGAGAACAAGCTTAAGGCTTGTTCTTATCAGATGGCAGTCTTATATACATACAGAATACCATATCAAATAGTATTCGCGAGGTAACAATGAGGCGATTGTACTGGAACACGCAAGAAATGTCTGGTACATGTGAGGCTTTTAACTGAGTCATGAAACACGTGAGAAACTTGAGACATGTCTGGGTAGGCTTATCCAGTTGCCGATCTGGTCTGATGTACCGGTTCTTGTGACATTACCCCCTTGTTAAGGTCTAACCTGTGTAGGGGTGAATGTTGGAAACACAGTGGTGAGTATGGTTGTGAAGTTGATCTTGGGGAACTCAGCATATTTTGTGTGGTTTGCATCATCGGTGTGGGGTCCTGCAAAGATCTGCCTTGTGTCCATGGCGATTACAGAGGATGCAGGTAGTGATTTTGGGACAGTCGACGATGTCATGTCCGCCGTCAAGACACCAGGAGCATCTGTCAGAGGTGTGGGGGGAAAATTGATACCATGGGTCCATAATTGCTTCTTTGGTGTCTTTATGCTCCTGTTCAGTCAACTGTGGCATGGATTGAAAAAAAATTCTAGGCTTGAGCCGGGTTTTAGCATTGGCCCTTGCCAACTTGACTTCACTGTCTCGAATCTCCCACAACATGTCGTGGTAGCATCCTCTAGCTGTGACAAGTTGGTTAGCCATTTGTTGCGCCTTTTTGATAGCGAATCGGTAACGAAGGACTTCAGCTTCAAGAGACAAGTCTTCCTCAAAAGTGAGGGCCTCGTTTACGGCTTTGGTGTGTTTGAGTCCTTCTCAGAACAGGAAGGCATCTTTTGTTGTGAGGAGAGGACGAGGGTAAGGCTCAGCACGAGCTTGGACTGAGATTCAATGAGTAGGGCATCCAGGGCCATAAGTTGTGACGATTGATGGAAACCTGTTAGTTAAATCAGGTAAGACGAACTGTGGGGGGGATGGTATCATCTTTGTTTCCTGGGTCAGGAATTATTGCCATTTTCAGCGCACTTGGCGGAGCTTGAATTCCACCCAAATCGGCGCAGAAACCCCCTCAAACATGCGGAATGAATATCTCCCTCAAACCAGCTTTAATTCATATGAAATTTATTGTCCCTGAATTGCCTGAATGAGGGCTAGGCAGCCCCATTGTTTTCATGAGATTTGAGTGAGAATTGGTGGAGCTGGACTCAAGCCACCTCCACATGGGTATTAGATGAATTACAACTCAAAATCATGGTCTATATCTATTATTTTTCCCTCATGTTGTACCCATGGGCTGTCTTAAGGCAGCCCCATAGTGTTTTTGACTCAAGTGTTGTGGTGTGCAACGTTGTTTCCAGTGCAATTGGAGTCGTGGCCAGCCACTCATCACCCCTCTTGCCTCTCAATTCTGACCATCCTTCTTGTTTTTCACAGACAGAGAGGAGTGGGTTGCAAAGAGGGGTCCTATTCTGAACTCTTTCTACTACAGAGTAGCTAGGGTGTTTTTATATACAGGAGAGAGGTACTAGAGATGAAAGGCATGAAAGTGAATCAAGACTGGTTGAGACGGTCAAGGCGGTTGTGAAAGGCTTGAGACGCGAATGCGTCTAGTGTGCCGAGGTGTGCATGCGCGTGTGGTCAGTGGCGAGGGCTGGGCGATGCGATTGAGGTCTTGATGTCGCACGCGAGATGGCTTGTGGTGTGCAGTCGGTGGACTGCCTGGAACGAGAGGGAGGTGGCAAGGGATGAAAGGGAGCTGAGGTGTCAGTGTCATGTCATGTCGTGTCGCGTTTTCGCATGTGATTTTGAGGCCAGCCATAATCTTCCTTACACCTCCCGGGGGCTTGAAACTTTGACCGTCCTTGGTCAAGCGTCTGAATGCAAGTGTTTTGAGCCTTTCGCGTCTGAATTGAGGCGGTGGTCGTGGCTGCTTGTGCTGCGGAAGATGTGAAGGCGGCAATCGGCGATGGCGATGACGGAAGAGGCGAGGGGGATGGGAAACGGAGGCGATGGAGACAAGGGTGGCAGTGACGAGATGGCGGCTGTGTGGTGGTGGTGTTGTCTTGTGGCGGTGCTGGTGTGGTCGTCTCCATTGCAGGTGGTGGCAGCAGGTGTGGACGAGGAGCGAAGGCGTAGGCGGTGAGCATGAGTTCGTAGATAGGGACGTAGGTGGCGAGGACTCGAGAAAGAGGATGCGTGGGGCGGCTTGCCGCGGGGGTGGGATCTGTCATCTTGCGGCGGCAGTGGTGGGGTCATCTCCACTGCAGGTGTTGGCAGCAGACGTGGGTGAGAGCGCGCGAATGGATGGGGAGGCGATGTGGGAGGCGGTGTGCGGTGTGCTGTTGGCATTGGCAGCGTGGCGGCGGCTTCTGCTCCTGTTGTGGCATGTCATGGCTAAGTTCATGGCCGAGGCCTTCTTGGTCTTCTGGGGTGGTGCTGGTGGCGAGGGGTTGTGGCGGTGCGGCGGTGCTGGTGTCGCGCGAAACTACTAAAGCGGCGGCTGAGACTGAGAAGACTGAGGCTGAGACTGAGAAGGTGGCGGCAGACTGAGCTGGTGCGACGGTGGAGGCAGACAGGGCGGAGGCGACGACTGAGGGCGATGCAGGGGCGACGGTGGCTGTGGCTGACAAGGGCGTGGCGGCGGTGGCTTGTGAGACGGTGGTGGAGATGGCGGCGTGTGGCGCTAAGACGTCGGTGGCTGAGGCTGAGGTTATGGTGGTGGCTGATGAGACTAAGGCAGCTGGCAAGGCTAAGAGCATGGTGGTGGTGGTTGACTGATCTGAAGCTGGGGCGACGGAGACAGCTGGCAAAACTAGGGGCGCAGTGGCGGCGGCTGAGACTGAGAAGGCTGAGGCTGAGGGCAGTGTGACTGGCACGGCTGCAACTGTGGGTGTGGAGGGCCAAATGCGAGTTGGAAGGGAGCGGTGCGACTGATGCGTCTGAGACAGCGGGTGTGGTGGGAATGAGGGCAAAGGATGGTCAGAATGGAGAGGCGAGAGGGGTGATGAGTGGCTGGCCACGACTCCAATTGCACTGGAAACAACGTTGCACACCACAACACTTGAGTCAAAAACACTATGGGGCTGCCTCAAGACAGCCCATGGGTACAACATGAGGGAAAAATAATAGATATAGACCATGATTTTGAGTTGTAATTCATCTAATACACATGTGGAGGTGGCTTGAGTCCAGCTCCACCAATTCTCACTCAAATCTCATGAAAACAATGGGGCTGCCTAGCCCTCATTCAGGCAATTCAGGGACAATAAATTTCATATGAATTGAAGCTGGTTTGAGGGAGATATTTATCCCGCATGTTTGAGGGGGTTTCTGCGCCGATTTGGGTGGAATTCAAGCTCCACCAAGTGCGCTGAAAACGGCAATAAGATGTCAAGTCCCAGATTTCCTTCCATCCAGCTGTCTCCTAGTTCTCGTAGTTCAGCCACAGTATCTGTTCCAGGAGCTATGGGTGCTACATAGGCAGGGGGAGGAATATTGTTGTCAAGTGGTGGTGCTGGGACAAAGTTTTTGTTGAGAAGGGTTAGGTTTATTGGTTGTTAAGGAATAGGTGTGTTGAGTCGAGGGGGGATAGGAATGGGATCGGGGGAGGGAGAATGAATGTGGTAGGACAGACTGCAAGCCACTGGAGAGTTAGTCCCTCTGGTAGGAGAGCGGTTGCCGAAAGCTCGTAGGATAGTGGGTAGAGTCTCTTCATGCCAGAGTTCTTGGGCTTGTGCTATCATTGCAGCAAGTCGTGCAGCACATCGCACTAAGAGTTGGGCATTGATGGTCGCAGCTGTGGATGGTGATGGTTCTCTAGAGATTGGTAGGGGAATAAGGGTTGGAGTGTATGGAGGAGTGGGGACGAGGGTAGCAGAGGAGGCAGTGGGTAAATTAGAATTTGAGGACATGTTAGGATGTTTGGAGAGAAGGGAGGAGCGGTGGGGAATGTTGGTTGGGAATAGTGGTCCTTTTATGCATTAGGTCATCCAGCCGTGGTGGAGTAGAATTCTTTTAGGAGTTCTGGGGCATTGAGGTTGTGATGGTCAACCCACGAGTCATCTGATGTTGGGTAACCTTTCCAGTGTACGAGGTATTGAAGTTTACATGTTTGTCCGAACCTTCTAGCATCTAGAATGGCTTTGATTTCGTATTCTTCTTCGTTATTGATGATTGGAGGAGGTTGTGTGAATGGCATGCCATATTCCTCCATTTCTATATAGGGTAGGAGTAGGTTGACGTGGAAAACATCATGTATCTTCATAGATGATGGGAGATGGAGTTGGTAAGTGACTTTAGAAATTTTCTTGGTGATGGGGAAGGGTCCATAACATTTTGGTGTTAGTTTGCGGTTTCCTCGTGTTTTGAGGTTCTTGCTTTCTAACCATACAAGGGTTCCTTCTTTCATTTCCGGGACGTCAGGTCTTAGGGGTTGTTGTTTATGTTCTAAAAGTTGTTGTGCGTCATGTCTAGATTGTTCTAGTTCTTTGAGGCGATTGGTAGAGGCGGGAACATTGTTGTCTTCAAGGTTTATGTTGATTTGGGGTTTGAATCCCATGAGGAGTTCGTGTGGTGATTGTCGTGACACCTTGTGTTTCCATGAATTGTGTGCATATTCCGCAATGGGGAGCATTTTTGCCCAGGAGTGTGGATGGGTCGTGGTCCAGGGTCTTAGGTATTGTTCTAGCCAAGCGTTCATTCTTTTGGTTTGTCCGTCAGTTTGGGGGTGGAATGTGGTTGACATGTTTTGTTTGATGCCTAGACTTTTGCATAGGGCTCTGGAGAAATTTGATGCAAATCAGGGGTCTCTGTCAGATATGATTCTTTTCGGGACTCTGAACCAGGGTACGAGGTGTTTCAGATACTTGTGTGCAACACCTGTTCCATCAATCATCTTGGTGCATGGAATGAATTTGGTTGCTTTGGAACATCCTTGATCGATGATGGTGAGAATACTGTCAAATCCTTCTGATTTTGGTAGGTCAGTGATAAGGTCCATCGATACATATTGGAATGGGCCTTGTTCCACATGTGTGTCAAGTGGAAAGGTCATGGCCTTTTTTCTTGGTACAGTGACCCAAAAAACCATTCAAATGTTTTGTACATTTTCATTGTATTGACCATATCTAGAGAACCACTGCAGCTAATAATATGTAACTAGATTTGTTTTCAAGCTCTACATCATAGCTTTGTAATGGTATACTTTATACAGCATAAGCATAATTGTTTAGGAATATATAAGGTATGTTTGCTGGTGTACCCATTTGAACAGTTTTTTGGCCTTGGTAAGTGAATTCATTATTTCTCAGATTAAGATTCATATTCTTTCCCCAGAGGGCTAAAATCGAACATGGAGGTCATGTGACCTATAATAAACTCAAACCATGTGCAAATAAGCCAAAACAGCTGCTTCTTCTTCACCAACAACATCATGAAGTCTCTTCTTCCTCATGAAGTCAACTACATCATCTCCCTTCTCCAGGCCAACCATTCAGTTCGTAACATTGCCAAGGCAGCACACAGAAGCATTGGTTCAATCACCAACATTCACCAGAAATACCTTCCTGACCTTCCAAAGTCCTCTGGAGGTCGTCCTTCCAAGCTCTCTAACCTTGACATCCGCTTTGCCACACGCCTTCTTAGCTCTGGAGAAGCAGATACTGCACCTCAGGTTGCTAGAAGGTTGGAGGTCATCAAAGAGTCCACTATCTCCAATCAGACCATTCGAAACTACCTTAACAAGGCAGGCTTGAAGGCAGTTACAAAGAAGAAGAGGCCTTACCTTAAACCAAGTCACTATAGGGCCAGAAAGGACTTTGCAGAAAAGTACCTATACTGGACTGTGGAGGACTGGAAGAGGGTAATTTGGTCAGATGAGACCAAAATCAATCGTATGGGCTCAGATGGCAAGAAATGGGCTTGGAAAAAAAGAGGAGAGCACCTTTCTGAATGCCTTGTTCAGCCAACAGTCAAACATGGAGGAGGTTCCTTGATGTTGTGAGGCTGCATGTCTTGGGAAGGAGTTGGGCATGCAGCAAAGATTGATGGAAGGATGGATGCTGAACTTTATTGCAGCATTTTGGAGGATGAACTACTTGCATCTATCAAGTATTTCAAGAAGAAATGCAAAGATACCCTCTTTCAACAGGACAATGCCTCTATCCACAAGAGCAGGCTTGCCACATCTTGGTTCCAAGACCACAGAATTCAGGTCATGGACTGGCCAGCTCAATCCCCAGACCTCAATCCTATTGAGCATCTTTGGGCTCATCTCAAAAAGAAGCTTGCAGCTTATCCAACACCCCCTAAGGGAATCAATGTACTTTGGGAGCGCACACAGCTGGAATGGGAGGCCATTGATCAAACTGTTGTGCAGAATTTGATAGAAAGTATGCCTAGGAGGGTGGAAGAGGTGTTCAAAGCAAATGGAGGGTACACAAACTACTAATTTTTGGCATATACCCTATTTAGATACCAAGGCAAAAAAACTGTTCAAATGGATACACTGGAAGAAATACCTTATATCTTCTTACATAATTATGTTCATAGTATATATAGTATTTCATTACAAAGCTATGATGTAGAGCTTTAAAACAAGCCCACTAACATGTTATCAGCTGCAGTGGTTCTCTAGATATGGTTAATACAATGAAAATGTACAAAACATTTGAACGGTTTTTTGGGTCACTGTAAGTTAGTTTTAGATTCTTGGCATTTGGCGCAACCTTTTATGTATTGTTCTACGAACTGTCGTAATCTGGGTCCTTTGTAATGTTGTTTGACTAAGTCCCATGTATTGGCTATTCCAGGGTGTCCTGCAGGTGGGGCGTCATGGAATTGTTGTAAGATTTCTTGTCATTTGTCTAGCTTGTCAGGTAGGTAGATTTTCCGTGTAAAAATTTCAGGTGGGAGGAGGGTAGTTTTTTGTTCTTCTACCCCCTTGTTAAGGTCTTTGTGATGAGAAAGTGTGTCAGCAATGGTATGGGTATGTCCAGGGACGTGTTCCATGGTTATGTTGAAGTCTTGCATATATTGCATCCACCTTGCTTGTCGTCTGGTGTGGTTCTTTGAAGTATGTAAGATTCTTGTGGTCTGTTCTTATCTGAACAGGTTTTTCTTCGCCTAGGAAGAATGGTCGGCCACTTTTAAGACCAAAAATGATGGCAGCTAATTCTTTGTCATGTGCATCATGGTTTCTTTCTGCATCTAGTAATGTTCTTGAATAAAATGCTATAGGATGGAGTCCATCTTCATGTTCTTGGGAAATGACTGCTCCTATGGCAAATCCTGATGCATCAGTGTCGAGAATAAATTGTTTAGTCCAATCTGGAGTTCATAGGACTGGGTAAGATACACATGTATCTTTTAGTGTTTGGAACACCTGTTCTTCTTTGGGTGTCCATTCCCATTGTCTGTTCTTTTTTGTTAGGTCATTGAGGGGTCTGGCTTTTATTGAGAAGTTTGAAATGAAATTGCGATAGAAGTTGCAGAACCCTAGGAAACTTCGGACTTCTTTTAACATTTTTGGTGTAGGCCAGTCTTTGATTCCTTTGACTTTGACTGGGTCCATAGTGATTTTTCCTTCACCAATGATTACTCCTAGGTATTCAACCTTCTTTTTGTGGAATTGACATTTTTCTGGTTTGAGGTACAAGTCGTGTTGTTTCAATTTTGATAGGATATGTTCAACTTTAGATTGGTGTTCTTCTTTATTGTTTTTTGTGGCAATGATGATGTCATCCATATAAATTTTAAGCCATCCTTGGGTGAGTTCTTCTTGAAAGATGTCGTCCATCATAGTTTGGAAGGTTGCTGGGGAATTGGTTAGTCCAAAGAACATTATGATTTGTTCGAATAATCCATCACTGGTTTTGAAGGTGGCTTTCCATTTGTCTCCTTCCTTAATCCTAATGTTGTTGTAGCCCCATCTAATGTTGAACTTAGTAAACAGTTCTTTGCCTGCCAGGGCATGTATCAACTCTGGGATTAAGGGGAGTGGATAGACGTTAGGTATAGTCCATTTGTTCAAGTTTCTGTAGTCTTGTACTGGTCGGAATTTGCCATCCTTCTTTTTAATGAGAAAGAAGCCACTCGCATATGGTGAGTTGGATCTTCTAATTCGTTTCAATTGTAGGTTTTGTTCAAGGAATTTTCCTTGTTTCTCTTTTTCCTTGGGTGAAAGAGGATATACTCTACAATTGATTGTTGTGGGGGCATCAGGTTTGAGATCAATGGTGTGGTCCCATTTTCTTGGTCCAGGGAATCTTTCTGATTCTCATTCCATAAAGACTTGGCCGTAGATGTGATGTTGAGGGGGGACTATTTGTTGCCAGGTTAGTTGTTTCGATTCCATTTGGGCCTCTGCCAGTTGTTGGGCAATCGTAGTCTTCCATAATTGAGTTTGTATCCAGAGTTCATCGCCCTCTTCCCATTCAGTGATGTTTCTTATCCACTCTGGTATTTCTTTATCTCCGGATAGGACTATCCTTCCCATTAATGTTCCTTTGGTCCAATTGATCTTGGGGTTTGTTGATCCAAGGAAGGGGTATCCCAGGATTAGATCGTCTTGTCTGATGTCTGCTATGAGGAATTGGTGTTTGCTTCTTTGTCCTAATAGTTTCAATTCTAGGTCCACTGCTTGGGTGATTCTTCCTAGATGGTTGGGAGTATCGTTGACATTTTTTACTATCCTAGGTGTTGACAGTTCTTGTGTTTTTAGTTGGAGTTCTTTAGTTAATTTTGGGGAGATAAAACATTTGGTTGCCCCACTGTCGATCAACACAACTTTCTTTTCGGCTTTTGAGGTTCCAATGTATATTGTCAAATTGACCTGCATTGACTTCTTTATAGTGTTATATACATTGGCAGTACCTAGGGCCTGAGCAATTGCCGATATGCTCAGGTGTCCGAAAAATCCTTCTCCTCATCATTGTCGGCTTCTCCAGTCAGCATCTTGATGAATTCTTCTCTTTCTTCTTTAGAGAGGGCTTTAGCAGCCTTCGCGACTTTAGCGGTCATGCTCTCTTCGATGATCTTGACAACGGAGGATTCAGATGTGGTGGTGGTTACCTCTGCCGCATGTGTGTGTGTCATTTCGTGTTTTGGTTTTGTGGGGCAATCTCTGGTGAGGTGTCCCTGTTTTGAGCAGTGGAAACACCTGCCTTTGGTGTGGTATTTTTCTTTGTTGGCTTTGGTGATGGCTTTGCATGCCGCGCTGGTGCTGGTATCCATTGCATTTGGATTGCAGGGTGGGAGATGGGCGTGAGGCACAGTGGCGTTGTTGGTGGCATTGCTGTGTGTTCCCCAGGTGGAAAGACGAGCCCATAGGTGGTTCAGATTTGCGTTGCGGTTGTGCGTATTGGTGATCCGTAAGGACTGCACATTTGCGCATCCAGATCTGGTGTTGTTTCTGTGCACTGGAGATCCACTCTTGAAAGGTGGTGGGGTCTTCCTGGCTAATAATGGCTTTGACCAGGGGTTTGGGAAGGCCACACGTGAAGAGACGCATAACCATCAGGTCGTCCATGTGTAAGGATCCGCGACGTGCTAACAGTTCAAAGTTAGCTATGTATTCATCCAAGTTGTTATCTTTCATTTTGAGCTCACGTAGTTGATCTTGCATGCGTTCACGTTCAGTGTAGTCAGTGAATGGACATTTGAATTGTTGTTCCATGGCATGCCAAGCAGTGAGGCCAAAGGGGATCTTGTCGGGGTTGTGCATGACCTTTTTGAGCCATTCATCCATAGCTTTGACCCATCCATCGACGCGAGGTCCTTCCATAAGTGACAGGAAGTAGGCACATTTTTTAATGGGGTTTTGGGCAATCTTGCTGTTGAAGTCCATCCTCATAAAGCGTCGGAATGCGGTGAGGAATGCGTGGGTGCATGCATGATTGCCATTGAAGGCTTTCGGAGGGACACCTTCGAGTTTGCCATTGTTGGAGGGGCATCCGTTGTAGCTGTAAGTGGCGTGTGTGTTGTAGTCATCGGGATCAGGGCTCGGAGGTCGTCTTCCACATCCTCTGAAGCCTTGAAATTGGCTGGGTCGGGGAAAGGCTCGCATCATACCAGACAATGCGAGTTGCTGTGGAATGGGTGCGTCCAGTTCGTCGTCGGCAACATAGACTTGAGTTGTTGTGGGGTGTTCTTGTTCCATCACTTCTGCAGGTGCCAGAGTTGACGCTCGGGAAGAGTGTGGCACTGGTGCTCCTGAGGCAACCAATGCATCCATGTCTAATCCTGGAAGAGGATCAAAGGTTAGTTTGAAAATCAGGTGTGCGATGCGCATGGCTGCAAAATAGTCTTCGCATTGTTCGATCTCGAACCACACTCCATAGAGTGTTCCAAGAGCTACTTTTGCCTGTTTGTAGGGTGTGAAGAATCCTGTCCAGGGAGTGGCATCTACTCTGAGCTGTCGAAATATAGTATTCCTTCTAAATTGTTCTGGAACCAGGGTGATGTCGGTGTCTAGACTTATTCTGAATGGAAGCCTAAGCAAGGCTAGTCCTTGTTCAGAGGGTTTCCCTTGGCCCTTGTACCTCCAGTCTCTAGCCATAGAAGTCATGTTTCAGAGGAAAATCGATGTATTCAGGGTGGATGCGTGGATATGCGTTTGGGGTTGAGGGTTCGAAGAGAGAGAAGCTTGTTCTAATGTCACTGACTGGGGGCGGTGTCACTGACAAATCCATTCACACGCAAGACATGCACACTGAGTTGAGCGAGAACAAAGAGTTCTCACGAGATTCAGGGATCTTGGTGATGACAATGCCAAGGCAATTGTGTACCACAGAGAGGAAAGACAAATGATAAGTCTTCGTGTTTGAAGACTTAGAGGAATAGGAGGTTTTCTGAGACAATTGCTTGATTACCTGCAAGCCTACAAGTTCTGAAGCAAGAATCCAGTGATATTCACAGGAGAACAAGCTTAAGGCTTGTTCTCATCAGATGGCAGTCTTATATACATACAGAATACCATATCAAATAGTATTCACGAGGTAACAATGAGGCGATTGTACTGGAACACACAAGAAACGTCTTGTTGAGATCTGCACTGCCCAGAGTCTCAGGTGTGTTGTGATGTGATCACAACTCGGATGCGCTGACGCGTCGGATCACCCGGACCGGGCATCACCGGCTCAGCTCATACGCTGCAGCACGCGTTAGTTACATTGATAGAGTGATTTAGAACAATCGGTAGCTACTTACAACTGATCCTCGGACTTACTTAGTGATCCGTGATGGTAGTTAACTGTACTGCATCTAGTGGCGGTCTCAGGTACTTAAGAACGCCACAAAGTACGTAGATCACTTCAGTTTTGTGTCAACCAAACTGAAGTGAGTATTTACACTATGACATCTTATCTCACAGTACTAACGACGCCTTGTAGCTATTGTCTGATAGGTACATTATTTATATTAGTTTTGTGTCAACCAAACTGAACTATTGTCTGATAGATCTGCCTGCGATCTTATCATCTGCTGCTATCTAATCACACATACTGCGTCTATTTTCAACACGTCTGGTACATGCGAGGCTTTTAACTGAGTCATGAAACACACAAGAAACTCGAGACATGTCTGGGTAGGCATATCTGGTTGCCGATCTGGTCTGATGTACCAGTTCTTGTGACATGTTGCTTCTCTGGAGTGCTTGATCAAATGGATTTCTGTGTCGGAGCAGAGTGGAAAGCGGAAGCGGAACGGAAGTCCGCCATCCCGAGGTAAGACCTCTGAGATTACAGAAGTGGAGCAGTGTGGAATCTGCTATCCTGAAGAGATCCGAGATGTACCTTGAATGATCAATGTCTGTGTTAGCCGAGCGATCGCGTGTAATGCGGATCCTGAGGTATGATGTGATCTTGCCTAGATCTGTCAACTCATAGTGCATAGACAAAGATAGATATGTGAGGTGAGGTGTATGCCTGCAGAGGTGGGTGTGGAGACTGTGAGAGTTGCCTAAGATAGTAACATCATCGACACAGAGGATAATGATGAAATGATAATGCGATCCCCCCGCATCTTGGTGATGACATATGCCCACATGAGAATGCATGCAAGTGAACGCAAGCCACTAAGGACTCCATGAGAGCATAAATCCCATGTACGATAGGTCTGTGTAAGACCAGATAAGTGCTTTTGGTGTGATGAAACCTTGCGGTTGCTCCAAATGAATCTAATCTTCATCACCCAGTGAGCCAAAGAGGGATGCCAACTGGACATCTTCGGATCTCCCAATCCTATAGCGCGATCAACGCTAATAAAGAGTCGCTAAGACTCAGACCTGGCTACTGGTGAGAAGGTTTCATCAACTACAATGCCTTTGACTTGGGTGAACCCCTGTGCAATTAGAAGGCATGCGCAAAATCTCTTAACAGATTTGCATGCTTAACACACCCATGCTGATAAGATCTATAAGATCATTGAGATCCCAGGTGCCAGTTTATGCAAGCGCGCCAATCGCATAATGGACACGTGACTTGCCACTCATCAGCAGATTCCAGTTAAGTGCCTGCCCGATATAGAGCCTATTGATCGCTTCCACTGTAGCCAAGCCATATGTGATAAGTGCCCTCTCAGATCTGTGTGCACAGTCCCTCTGAGATATTTTGGACGCAGACACAAGCAAGACCCAAGGTGTCTAAGTGAGAGTGGACACAGGGAACCAATGGAGTGTCCCAACAGTGCTGAGTGAGTTTGGCTTGATGTACAGGCTGTGTGCAGTGAGGTGGAATGAGGGGATCTGGCTGCGTGATGCGGAGTAAGGTGAAGTGAGTGTGGTGTGTGGGGAGTCTAATGGGGTTTCCGGAGATGTGCAATCAACCGGTTTATGTGAATATGGCATCAAGTATCACTGATCCTATAAGGACCAAGGGTTGTGCAGGAGGAGTAGGGTCAGAAACATCTCCCCTGCAGGTAGTATGTGCTCGTCGCACAATAAGATTATGACAGTCAGGCGTGTGCAGATATGCCCTACATCTGAAGACGTGGAATGATGAAACTGTGTGAAGTGTGCACCAACTGAGAAATGCGTGATGGAGTCCAATTGTAGATGTGGATGGCAGCGTTTGTATTTAGCTCCAGGACCCGAGAGTGAGACCAGCGCCGTGCAACTGTGAGCGTGTGTTGTCTTCAAGGGTCTCAGTCCATCTTTTGGCTCCTCTGTTCTCCTGTGGCGAATCTGGCATTGTTAATCTGTGTGATTCCACACTGATCCAAGACTGATCTGAGCACACGTTGCCAAATAGCTAGCACCTTGAATTGATTCCATGTGCAGCAGATCGGCTAAGATACTGTAGATAATTTGTAGCCAAGGATCCGATCACCATGGGGCAGCTGTGAAAAGAAGTCACGTTCACTAGCCAAGCTTGCTAGCTGAGTGCATACCCTGGACAAGATGACTGATCATGATCCATAGCACTAAGCAAGATCCGAGTACCGGAATCACTTTAGTAGATTAACACATGGCGGAAACATATGTTCCATGCGCTGATGTGAGATGTGGAATGAAAGGGCACTTCTGTGTGCATGTAGAGCTGGAGTTATGAAATGAATATGATGAACAGTATATTGTGCTCCAGATTTGTGCAATCTTCTGATCTTTTGATGTGTAAATTTGAACACCCCTCTTGAGTGTATGTGATGCATCCCCCGTTCCGAAGTAGCAAGTGCACTGAGTAGTCGCATGCATCGGCCTTTGGTGCATGTATGATGTCTGAGGGTTAATAGAATATCTCCAACTCCTTCCAGCCAGGACAGCTGTAGATTCAGTCCTAATCTGTCTGATGACTATATGACCTCCCAGAGTAATAGATCCGGAGGCCGGAGCTCAAAGAAATGAAGTCAGGAGTCCGGAACAGACTAATGTAATGGGTAGCTCTGGAGTTGATCAAGATCTAGCTGCTGTGTAAAGGGAAACCTGAATCTCATCTTCATTGGACATCCAACACCTCGGTGATAGTGCAGTAGTGCCCACTATGTACACACTGACATTTCTGTCAGTGCCTGTCCTTCTGTCTTTCATCACCTACTCCTCCTCTTCCAGTAGTCCAGACTGTGTGTCCAAATTAATTAATTTCAATAAAAACACTTGGTTTTGAACATATTGTCATGTATCTTTACCAGAGTGACTATGTTAAGGGAGGTGGAGGTCCTTGTCAAGACTCACTGTTGAACTATCCAGTTCAAGAGCGAGGGATAAGCTCGAAGACGAGTCGATAGACGTCCAAGACCGTGTGGGCAAGGAGTAGAGTCCAGAGTAGTAACAAATACCAGAGAGGTATTGTTACTGTGAGAGTAGAGCAGTCACGCAGAGAAGAGGCCAGGATAGTCACAAGGGGACGGTCCTTAAAGGAGTATCCCAGGGATGGAGAATGCCATAAACAAATGGACAGTCTGAGGACTGTCCGCTACTTTATTGAGCGCTTATATACTACAAGAGAACTGCTAAATAGGGAACAAGTCATAACCTTGTTATCAAGCACAGTAGAGTGATGAGTAAGAAGTCGGAGGATGCTTACTGAGCATGCTCAGTCATGCTCAGTAAGCTGCTGAGTAAGAAGGCTTCTCTTGATGAGTAAGAGCTTCCATTGTCCACGTGTTCACTGCTTTAGTGCACGTGCAAGCACCTGATTCCTTTCCTGTTAGTTAGTTTAGGGCCGGTCATTTGAGGACTTGTAGTTTGGTTAGGGAATAGTGTTATCTTATAAGGCCCTTATATAGTTCTATTAGGGTCCCTAGAGTCGACCCTAATACTTCTATTAAGGTCCTTAATATTGCCTTATAGTTCGTTCTATAGTTATTAGAGTTGGTCTAATAATGCGTTGTAGGGCCTTTGATACTAGGTTAGTGCCTACAGTAGAGCTTCTAGGGTCGTTCCAAAGGGTCCTTAGGAAGGTCCTAATACTGTCTTTTGTTGCTAGAAGGGTTGCCTTTAAGTGGGGCTTGCTGTATGTCGATTGTGCTGAGAATCGCTCGCGCAACAATGCGCACGCGATATTGTGGACACCTCTACTCACCCTTTTGCTTGTGTGAACAGGGTGACACCATAGAGGCTGGGTTTCCTCCTATAAGGAAGGGTCCTTCAAGGGCCCTCTCCGGAGAATGGTTCATGACAATCCTGGCCTGATGACTGTCTTCATTGAAGATCTGTGTCTGGATTGTGTGCGGAAAGGTCCATCAGAGCACTGGAGGCTAGAATGTCAATGCAACAGCCAAGTAAGCATCAGGTAATGCCTTAATCAGTATCAAGGTGATAAGGAGATTTGATATCAGTATGTTGTCATTTAGGAGAGTGATTCTTGCATTGTTTAATTGTTGCAATTGTGGGAACGCCGGATGTATGTCGTCTAGGAATGTGCCTGTGAGGGCTATGAATGAATATGAATGCTGACATTTGATCCAATGCCACCATATGCGTGTTTGAGTTCCTCCCACTTGAGTTGCAAGTAAACAATTTGATGTCATTTTTGTTACTGCCAATGTGACCTTTCTGAACATATATTTCAAGAGTGTTTGCGTCTGAAGGAGATCTCCCCCAGCATCCCAAGTGGTATTGCTGGAGAGACTATCATTTGTGATGTGTGACATGTGATAACTATTCATGATTTGTGGGGTAATGGCCAGTAAGCGAGATGACCAAGTGAGTGATCAAGATTTCAGGAGGGAACGTAAACATGATGTGAGGGTGCCATGGGTAAAAGTTAGGTAAATGTGAATTGCCAATCCCAGCTAATGGAGCGGTTGTTGCCAGATCAATGAAGATAAATCAGTACCCCTGACGTGTGATAGCGTGTGCATCAATCCTTCGGCTCCAGGGACCAAGGGAGTAGGGTGTCGTCTGATTAACAGAGGCAGTTGAATAAGGGAGATGTATATTGAGAAAAAATGATGAGCTTGTGTGTGAATCTTCGACTTTGGAATTAGACATGGTCAGGGCCCATAACCTGTTGAAGCAGATGGGGACAGGTTATGATAATAGAGATAAGATCCTTAAGATCTATCAAAAGATATTTCAGTATTGTGTAAGACAAGACTGTAATTCAGTAATACCTATCAAAAGATATCTACAACGCGTGATTAGATGCGATAGATAAGATAAGAAACAGTAAGTACTCACTTCAGTATTGTGTAAGACAAGACTGAAGCGATCTAGCTAATTGAGTGCCTCTTAAATACACGAAAGCGTCTCTAAGCAAAGTAATCATAACTACCAACTTGTATTATAAAGGATCAGTCATTAGTAGCTACCGATTGTCATCAATTAACTTATCATTGTAACATATGCAGGCTGCAGCATCTGAGCTGAGCCGGTCTGGGCTGATCCGACATGTGAGTGACGCGCGTGAGCTGGGAGTGCCTGGTCCATGGGAGCCGATGCATTAACACGACTGGGCTGTGATTACATCAGACTGCCCAAAGCAGTGGTAATCTCAACACCATCGCCGCCTCAATAGTCTCATTGCCAGCTGTCTCCATTGTCACCGTACATGTTCCACCTATTGCAGCTCCATCCCATGCCACCATCTCTGTCTGGCCAGCCACTGTCTCAGCGTCATCCACTCCCATGCTCTCCTCACCAGTCTCCACATCACCCACTCCTGCCATCATGTCTATGCCTGCCACCTCAGGCCCAACTCATCCAGCCACCACCTCTTCATCTCCCATCTCCATTTCAGTCTCGTCCTCCACCACTTCAGCTTCAGCTTCCTCAGTCACATCCACCATATCGCCAGCACAGCCAGCTGTCACCACCACACCCTCAGCCTCATCCGCTGCTGTTCTGGGCCTAGTCCCAGCCACCACTCTGCTTTCTGACCATGCTGCTCTCACACTTCTATCTCTAGCCATTACGCTGCCAAGAAAGAACGCACAGATAACCAGAAAATGAAGAGCACACACACCGCCACCTCAGAGAAGCAGATGCCACAATGCTGTCCTGCAGAATAATTGGACCCCGCCACCACGATGTTGCTACAGGAGACACTGCCGACGCAAGCACCATGCTGCACCTTGCCTCCCCTTCCATCACATCCATGCATGCTGCCACCACCTGCAGTGGCAAAGTCCTCATCGCTGTGCCCACAAGACAACAGCATGAGCAATGCGCAAGTCATGCCCCCATGCCCATGCCTTTCCATGCCTCCACCCTCTCTCACCACTGCCCTCACTCTTGCTGCCACCATCACCTCTGTTTCAACAGCAGCAGCAACAGCACCAATATGGCCAACGCTTGGCAACAGTTGAAAATAGATGCAGTATGTGTGATTCGATAGCAGCAGATGATAAGATCGCAGGCAGATCTATCAGACAATAGTTCAGTTTGGTTGACACAAAACTGAAGTAAATAATGTACCTATCAGACAATAGCTACAACGCGTCATCAGTACTGTGAGATAAGATGTCACAGTGTAAATACTCACTTCAGTTTGGTTGACACAAAACTGAAGTGATCTACGTACTTTGTGGCGTTCTTAAGTACCTGAGACCACCACTAGATGCAGTACAGTTAACTACCATCACGGATCACTAAGTAAGTCCGAGGATCAGTTGTAAGTAGCTACCGATTGTCCTAAATCACTCTATCAATGTAACTAACGCGTGCTGCAGCGTATGAGCTGAGCCGGTGATGCCCGGTCCAGGTGATCCAACGCATCAGCACATCTGAGTTGTGATCACATCACAACACACCTGAGACTCTGGGCAGTGCAGATCTCAGCAGCAACACCATGAGGTGCGATGACACATTCAACATGCTGCAAGCACACCATGCCCCCTGCTTCGCCACACTGCACCCACGTTCAACATGCAACAACACCTCAGCACCCATCATCCCCCTTCTACAACGAGATGACAAGACCACATGCACAAGGCCGAAGCTCAGTCAAGAAGGTTTGACTGGGGATGCTCAAAATTTCAAGCCCCCGGGAGGTGTAAGGTCTGAACCCCTGATGGCAATGCATCTTTTCCTGTGTGCACAATTTTCATGCATTGAGATGTGCATTTTTTTTTTCTGTGTGCAGCATAGACAATTTTTATGCTCCCTTGGGTACTCACTAGGTACAGGGTCAGGTAACCAGCATTACAATCTCACACACATGTTCCCAGTCATGCTTTACTTATGACTAGTTATGACCATAATCTTCAAACCCATGAAATCTTGACAGAAATCCCAGGCACACCAGGCACACCAGTCTTGACCAGTCTTGACTAGTCTTAACCAGTTTTTATCAGTCTTGAAAGTTGATGTGACTGTGACTGGACATTCTACAATCCAGTTTGACCTTGACTGAAAGTTCACTCATGATCAGTCAGGTCAGGTTCAGTCAAGCAGTTTTTTGCAGTCAATGTGACCTGACCTGAAAGCACTAACATCATGTACTTTGTTGTCCCCATGAAGGTGCCTGTGTGAGAGCCAATGAGCTCACTGGAAACACCAAAATCACAAAGCTTGACTGTGCCCTGTCGCAAGAGGAAGATGTTAATGGCTTGATGTCCCAACGGATGACCTTCTTAAAGTGCAAGTAGGCCAGGCCACACACTTCCTCCGCCAACACTCATGCGACCTTCTCTCCCATGTGGCCCTTCCTCCATCAGATCTGCTCCCTGACAGTGGCCAGGCTCTTTCCCTCACACAGCTCCATCATCAGCTTGACCTTGCTGTTTGATGGTGACATGTACATGCTGTAAAAACAGACCATGTTTGTGTGCCTGAGGCTGGAGAGGAATGCAAGCTTGCGCATGAGCTGCTTCAGTGGGCCCTCATGCATTATGGTCATCTTGCGCACAAACCAGCGGCTCATCTGCTTGTCCCGCATTGCCTCCACCATGCCGCTTGCCCCTTCCCCAAGCACAACAACAATGTCCAGTATGCCGTTGGACCAGGAGACTTGCATGCCCACAGCATCACTGTCCCCCAATGACCCATTTTTGTTCTGCATGGCCACTGACAAGGAGGAGGTGGGCGAGGGCAGCTGGGAGTCGATGCGGCACACAAGCTGGTGCAGGTCCCCACTCCCAATCACAACACGATGGTCATGACCTCCACCACAATGATGGCACTCTGTGCACATTTCGTTCAAGTTTTTTTCTGTGCTCACTTTTCTTACCCCTTTCTCACAGAGACAGCACAGCTAGGACCACAGCATTGATACAGCCATGAAGGTCTGCCTTGCACGACAACAGGCATCTTTCAGTGTGGAGGGATTTTTTGTGCTTGACAAGTGTGCGTCATCCTTCAAGGGAGATGATCTTTGAGATCAAGCAGGGCATGATGGGCAGGGCTGGGTGGGTGGTGTGTTGGTCGTCCTGGACCTTGTTCATCAAGTGTTTAGTTAATTCCTGTATGCACACAATATTACATTGTCTTTTTTCCTTGCCCCCCCCCCCCCCCAAACCTCCAATTGCAGTGTTTTTACCTGTCTCATCAACAATGTAAGGTTCAAACAGCACTTCAAGGTTTTCATTACATGTCTTGTGACTATGTGTGACTGACCAATTGCTAGGTACCTTAAGTAAGCTGCATGGTTGGTGGGTCAGTGACAGTATGGTGAACCTGGCCGGAGCAATATTTTTGTGGAACTCACAAGCACCTAAAACAGTCATGCTCTTCTCCACTGAAGCTGAGTACATGTCGCTCTCTGACATGAGCAGACAATTAGTTTGAATCAAGTCCTTACTAACAGAACTTGGCATCCATCTTGCTCCTATCCCACTGTCCAGTGATAACCAAGGCTCAATATGAAGTCATACAAAATAAACAGGTGGAGCTATTCTTTATTGAAGGGGCTAATAACCCAGCCAACATGTAAATCAAGAACCTGTTGAACCAGAACCCAAATGGATCAAAGAAAGCAAAAACCTTCATACAAGGTTCTAGATCTGCATAGATATTACATGTTAGATAGAACTTTAGTATATACACATATGGGACTAGGGTTACACATACTACACTATATATCACAAGATGCAGCCTTATGCTGCATCTAGAACATCTCCACATCACATGTCACTGAGTGCGTGATATAGTGGACACCTGTAGTCACCTTTTTTGGACTTAGAAACAGCCCTGGGTCATAGAGGTATAAATACCATACATGTAGATGAGTATACACATTGCTCTACACCTCAATATCACTTGAGCACTTAGCACAACCTCTAAGGTGGGTTGCTTAGCCTGTTAGCTGCGCTCTATGCTGCACAACATAGTATCTCCATTAGCATCCAATATAAGGACTTTAGGGTCATCCTAAGGGGTCTTTAGAAGGCCTCCAATGTTGTCCTTTACTGCTAGATAGGTTGCCAATAAGTAGGGCTTGCTGTATGTTGATTGTGCCTAGAATCAATCACACAACAATGCACATGCAATATTGTGGACACCTCTGCCCACCCCTTTTGGCCATGTGAATATGGTGGCACCATAGGGCACCTCTTTCCTCTAATATGGAAGGGTCCTTCAAGGGCCCTCTCTGGGAAATGGTTCATGACAATTGTTGAATTCTTGGGAGGAGGGATTTCAAAGTAGTACTTGTTTGTCTCTTATTTGTTACTTATTACATTTACTTATTGCTGATTTGGCAGTAAAACACAAATAAGTGACAAATAAGTAACAAAAAAAGTGGCCAAGAAGTGACTACTTTGAATGCCCCCTAATAAGCATGTTAAGTAACTGACCTACCTCTCCCCCCAAACTCACATTTCCATAAAAGGAAATCTTACAAATCTTATGTACCATGTTGAGTGTGAGAATAAAGATTTTAATAAACCTCTTTGAAACTACAACATGGACTTTCAGAACACAACAGATGAAAACTTTCCTCCTGTTAAATGCAGCAAGCCTGGCTTCTGGAGGTTGGTAACCTCTTTGTTCAAGCAATGTGACCCATGTTGATGTTGAAACCATCAATCTGGCCAAGTCAGGCAGGGCCAACAATGACAAAAGGCCACAGACCAAGAAAGCACATTACATGCATCAAAAGGGAGAAACCATGTGCACATTCACAGGCCCATGAAGGGCTATTATTCCTGCCTCCAAATCCTTCAAAGATCACTGGCCTTTTCTTCTCCACATGTGGGTGCATTTTTCTTTCATTTTTCCTTTTGTTTTCTTACCTTTGGGCTTCTCTGTAATCCACATATTCCTGGTCACATGCAACATGTTTTTTTTTCCTGCATGCACAATTTCCATGCATTCAGCTCTGCATTTTTTTTCTCTGTCTATTTTTATTATTTTCATTGCTTTCTCTCCTGATTGTGCAATATTTGCATGTCAGAGTGACCAGGTGCATTTGTCCTTTTCATTTTGTGAGCTCTCTCTCATATTCTCCACCCTTTCCTCAAGTGCTCCAAGCTCCCTCCACACGCAATGGTACAATCCCCACACTCAATACTTGAATGGCAAGAAACATGTGTTTTCCTGCATGCACAATTTTATGGGTTGAGCTGTGTCTGTGCATTTTTCTTTTTTTTTTTTTCATTTTCAAGTGAGATATTGTTGCAAAACATGGGTCAACAGCTTGTTGTCTCATCCCACATGGCAGCAGTGCATTTGTCATCCACCCTTTACTGCAAAATGCAACAACACCCAGGCTGTGGAATACAAGTACTGCCAGCATCACAGTCAAGACCCCAGAGGGCCAAATGCAATGGGTGCTTTTCCTTTCCTATTCTCCTTCCCTCTCATGCCAATTCCTTGACATTACCACCACATTCCCCACTCTGCACCCAGGAACAATGAAAGTGGCTCAACCTGATCAGCTCTGACATC
This sequence comes from Russula earlei, assembly GCA_025769875.1. Classification (NCBI taxonomy): domain Eukaryota; kingdom Fungi; phylum Basidiomycota; class Agaricomycetes; order Russulales; family Russulaceae; genus Russula; species Russula earlei. Next base: position 16,612 of record JAGFNK010000275.1, on the reverse strand, counting down.
ACCTGGTTGCCCACACCTCATGCTCCCCCATCCACATCCATCTCCTGTGCCACTAGTGACTTTGTCTGCCTCAAGTTCCCCACCTTTTCATCATATTGCTCTCACCCATCATCAACTCCTTTCCATCCCACTCTTTCCCCTTTTGTCATTGTCTCTCAAGCATTGTCCTAGCCCCTGCCATGCACCTATGCATGGACTTGGATGACACATTCGCATCATCATTGCCACTTGACCTGAGGCCTAGCTGTCATGAACCATTCTCCAGAGAGGGCCCTTGAAGGACCCTTCCTTATTAGAGGAAACCCAGTCCCTATGGTGTCACCCTGTTCACACGGACAAAAGGGGTGAGTAGAGGTGTCCACAATATCGCGCACGCATTGTCGCGCGAACGATTCTCAGCACAATCAACATACAGCAAGCCCCACATAGTGGCAACCCTTTTAGCAATAGAGGACAGTATTATGGCCTCTCTAGGGACCCCTTGTGACGACTCTAAGTGCTCTACAAGAGACACTAACAAGATACTAATGAGCCTACAATGCGTTATTAGACTAACTCTAATAACCATAGAACAGACTATAGAGCAATACTAAGGACCTTAATATAAGTGTTAGGGTCGACCCTAAGGACCCTAATAGAACTATATTAGGGGCCTTATAGGCAACTCTAATTCCCACACCAAACTACAAGTCCTCAAATGACCGGCCCTAAACTAACTAACAGTAAATGAATCAGGTGCTTCACATGTGTACTAGGACAGTGAACACGTGGATAGTAACAGCTCTTACTCATCAACAAGAACCTCCTTACTCAGCAGCTTACTGAGCATGACCGAGCATGCTCAGTAAGCATCCTCCGACCTCTTACTCATCCAGCTATTGTGCTTGATAACAAGGTTATGACTTGTTCCCTATTTAGCAGTTCTCCTGTAGTATATAAGCACTCAATAAAGTAGCGGACAGTCTTCAGACTGTCCATTTGTTTATGGCACTCTCTATTCCTGGGATACTCCTTTAAGGACCATCCCCTTGTGATCACCCTGGCCTCTTCCCTGCATAACTTCTTGATACTACCAGTGACTGTACCCCTTTGGTACCTAGCACTGCTCTGGACTCTACTCCTCGTGCACACAGTACTAGATGTTTACCGACTTGTCTTTGAACTCCTCCCTCGCTCTTGAACTGGATTGTTCAACAGTGAGTCTTGACACTAGCTGCCCATAGCGTCTCGCCCATTTGTCATTGCTGCTCCATCCCACACTTGCAGACCCTTAGTCAGAGGAGTAGGATCCCTGTAGTTTGTAGTATCTAATGCCCAGTAGCTACTGTCTCAAATGAAAAGGAGGTCAACTTTTGCCTCTGCATTATACATTATTGTCTGCCTGTGAACTATTCCTTCAAGAACACGCACACACTCTCTCTTTTGTGCATGTGATGCATTTCTGGGGTGCAACCTTGCTCTCCCCTGCTCCCTTCCCCTGCTACCCACCCTCAGATCAAGTCACACAAACTTAGCACACCCCAGATAGGCTCACTACATGTGCACAACACCAATGCATTTTTTATTTTCTACCCCTTTTCTTTCTTTTCTGCAAACACTGACAACACTACCAGCACCACAGTTGAGACACCCAAGGGCCACAGTGATTGGGTCTTCACTCAATAGCCATGAAAAATCCTGCAACCATGAACTCATGGTGTGCCAGTTCCATCTCACAGTGAGGGTGAGCAAGCCTCTCACTCACCTGCTCATGCACTTTTACTCATCTGATCTAATCTTATCGATTCTACCATTTTAGGAAAGTCAGTGTGGAGAATGTCCATACACAATGGATAGGAATGGATAAGGCCCATGATACCAACCGAGAATTCTTGAACTTTGAACTTGAACTTGAATTTCGAGATTTTCCGGGAGTGACTGGTGTGACCAGTGTGATATAAGTGACATGGCATATATGATAAACTAATAGGTTTTTTTTTAATATGAGTTTTTATTTGCTTGTGATTTGCATATTCGTGTATTCACGTATTTGTGTGTGATTGCACATGTGTAAGCCCTTTGTTAGTACCTTTTTCACCTTCACTTTGGCGTTGCCCCACACTTTATTTTCCTGATCCTGATCATCACCTCCCATGCAGACCCACTCATCAAGAAGCTCTGATTCCTCTGCAGAGGAAACCTGAGGAGATATCAAGGCAAGATGGACGACTGAGGAGGAAGCCAAGTTCTTAAACTTCCTCTTGGAGCACAAGGACCAAATGACGTCCAACGCTATGTTCAAGGATCAAGTCTTCAATTAGGCAGCCAGTCAAATTAGGCCCCTTTGCAAGAAGGGTGGCTTCAAAACTCTGAGCTTGTGCAAGATGAAGTGGCAAAGGGTACGCGTTTACTCTTTTCACTACACCTCAACACTGACACCATTCAACTAGATGAAGACCGACTGGGACACCATTTCAGCGATCAAAATAAGTCTGGCATGGTTTGGGATGATGTGACAGGAATGGACATATCAGCAGAAAATCAAAATCAGGCAGTGTATGATGAGCTGGTCGCGGTGTGTCTGTAACTCCTGATTTGTCAACAATATCTTACTTTAGTAGGACAAACCGGTGGTCAAGAAGTTCCACCACAAGGGCTGGCCACATTGCAAGGCCATGGAATCTCTTGTAGGAACAAAAACTAAAGGCAAACATGCGTACTGGGCTTCGCAGCCAACACCTCGTGCTGAGCATGCTCTATCCCAGCCACCTACTCCTGCTCACCTGACCCCCGATTTGTCTCAAGTCAGCGGCAGCAGGAGGGCATCGACTTCACCATCAGATACCTCATTCAACTTCGCAAATACCTCATTCAACTTTGTAACCAACAAGCGTAAATCACCTCGCATTGATGATATCCTGATGTCTGAAACATCTTCAGCTAAAATACAGAAGGGTGACACCATGGTGTCTGCTGTCATGGGTGTTACAGCGGTCATGAACAGAGTTGTTGATGTCTTCGACTCAACTGTCCATTCTCTTGGTCTCTCCCCACCCATGCCTGAATTCGCACCTGCACTCACACCCACACTCGCACCCACACCCGCACCCGCACCCGCACCCACACCTGCACCTGCACCCGCACTCACAGGTGATACCATACCTGGATTTTTAGCACTTCCCAAGTATGCATGTCGGACACTGGCAGTCCAATGCCTTGCCAGTGATATCAAGGATATCACAAATGGTTGTTGGTTGCCAACTGATGATATTGTCCCAGCATTATCCCTGTTTGCCAATTGCGGCATCGGAGAGGTGGATGGCTACCTCGCGCTCATATCCGTGGAGGCATCACGTGAGTTTGCATGTGGATACATATGTAATCTGGTGAAGAAAGTGAAGCAAGCGTAAGCGATGATTTGTGTTGTTGTGTCATGTATTTGTGTCCAAATAAATATTTCACATATGTGAAATTACATGTGATGTGCCAAAAATAAATAAAGTTGCATGCTTTGTCCCCATTATTGTCCCCTCCCTCGCTCAAGATGCCTGATAACCCTCATCAGCAATGGGTACAATGGCGACGCCAACAGCACCAATGGCTCTATGTCATGTTAAATATGTCAACTGTTCTCCTACTTTGCTGCCAAGCATTACTTGAGCTCCTTGCGCCCCTCTATTGTCCTCATATCCCATATCACACATCTTCATACACTGGGGCTAAGTAGGTTGAGGACCTACTCACTGGCCATCCAGAGTGCATTTGGACTGAGCTTGGGGTGCATAAAAAAGTATTTATCATCCTCCAGCGGATCCTCCAATGACTTGGTATCTCATCATCACGACACGTCCAAGTCGAAGAACAAATTGCTATCTTCCTTTATACAGCTGTCACAGGGCTGCCATCAACACATGTCGGAGAGCGTTTTCAGTGGTCACCCCGCACCATTTCAAAGTAAGTATCTCTCAGGTTTCTTTCAGATGTCTTCTGATGGATAGCTAGGTATTTTAAAGAAATTCTAGGTGTTCTCTCAAGCCCTCCCTTCTACACCACATTTGTGCGCCTTCCCAATGCCAATTCACCCCCTCACCCCTTTATCCAAAGCAACCCCAAATTCTTTCCATTTCTCAAGGACACGCTGGGTGCTATCAACAGTACACATATCAACTGTTTCACCACTGCTGCAGAGCGTGATGTGGCAAGGAACCGCATAGGAGGTCTCACGCAGAACTGCCTCATGGGATGCTCATTCGACCTCTGTTTCACCTACCTGCTGACTGGTTGGGAGGGTTCCACTGCTGACGCGACACTTTTTCATGCAGCACATCATTCTGATCTTTGTGTCCCAAGGGGGAAGTATTATCTTGGTGATGCGGGTTTTGCCTCGTCAGATGTACTTCTCACCCCTTATCGAGGCGTGCGGTACCATCTAGCTGAATGGGGCCATGCTTGCACAAGGTGAGTCTTTGTTGTCTTACTTTCAAGTTGTCTTACTGACGTTTGTCCTAGGCCATGCACACCCAAGGAGCTGTTCAATTTGCGTCATGCCCAAGCTCGCCATCTCATACAACACATTTTCGGAATTCTCAAGCGGCGTTTCAACATTCTCTCACAACCCCGCAAGTATGACATGGGAGTTCAAGCACGCGTCCCATGTGCGCTCACAGCACTTCACAATCTTATTCACGCATATGACTCTAGGGAGATTGGCACCTTTGACAACCAAGTGGCTGACCTCCAGATGGATGCACAAGAAGAGGAAGTGCTGGCTGGTGAACTTGGAACAGGCCCTGTGACGCAGTGTGAGAGGGAGTGAGCAAATATCAGGTGAGATAAAGTTGCTGATGACATGTGGGAGCAGTATCAGAGAATTCAGAGGGACCATGCAGAACATGTTGTTGAATAGTGTCTTTTTCAAAAAAAGATTTTCCATTTCCTCTTCAAAAATCTCTCGCTCCACATGCATGGATCTGGGCCCTACAGTATGCCTTGGCAACTTCAGTGGACACAGCAGACTGAGTCAGTTCCCAGTCACGGCTGCAATCACAATATGCAAATATGCAAATCACAAGCGAATATGCAAATCACAAGCAAATAAAAACTCATATTAAAAAAAAACCTATTAGTTTATCATATATGCTATGTCACTTATATCACACTGGTCACACCAGTCACTCCCAGAAAATCTCGAAATTCAAGTTCAAGTTCGAAGTTCAAGAATTCTTGGTTGGTATCATGGGCCTAAGTCCAGTCCACTAAAACTCAACTCAGTGGTCAATAAAGGTGAAATATATTGACCACTGAATTGACTCAGCTCAGATTACAAATTATTTTAAAACAATTGATTGATTTGTTGCCCTCTCCTCATGCATTGCATTATTGTAAATATGTCAACCCAAACAATTAGAAATTAGTTGAATGCTTAAGAGAGGGCAGCTCAGTTCCCAAGTTATGTAACCTAAGATGCAACATGAGTCACGCCGAATCACCAGTGGGATTATATACACTTAATTCACCCGATCAATTTAGCCTTAGCAGACTTGGATAAACTTAACACAATGGCATATGTTAATACATGGATTTCTATTGAATAAATCAAGACATAAAGTGCATCCATAAAAGTGCATCCACAAATATGACACCAAATTTTAAATAAGAATGGTCTACTCATTACATGGTGATAATTGGCTGATGGGGATCAATCACCTCAATGACAGAGACTGACCACACAGATTAAAATCAATGTGATGATCTGGGCTTTACATTTTGTTACAATTTTACTTGAGCGAAATAACATAGTCAGCATTCTTATAATTGAATCTTGTTTGTATTTTCCCACTAAGAACCAAGTCTGTGTTGAAGGCAACTGGCTGTGGATGTCTGATGCCTCGTTGCAAATAACTCAAAAGGAATTGAATGTGCAACCTGTTCATATGAATTCAAACTACAACAAGAAAGTCTAAGCCCAGATACTTAGCTACATGCGAGCCTTAGAAGACAGGATACAATCATCTGATATACCCTGTGAGTTGAGCTAGCTCCAACGGAGTAAAGATACATTCTGAGTATGCAGCGTAACCAGTCTGGGGACACACATGTGAGATCATGATGCTGCTGAGACCAAGAAGAGGAGAGAGAGAGTGGAAGAGGAGCAAGATAGCTACCAAGCACTAGAGTGAAAGGCAAGCAGGCAAGAAGGGAAAGACCAGAAGGCGAGAGGTGAAGATAAAGGAGTTGTGGGTCGAAGGTGAGTTGAGAACTTTGAGACACAGCAGGCAGTGGCTTGCTGAGTTTGCAAAAACACACACAGAAGAAGGGACAAAACAGGTCTCTTGTTCTGAGGCATAACTAGAGTGTTTATATATGAGACACGAACTATGAGAGAGGGGGATATTGGGGGATTGGGGAGACAGAAAGATGTGAGTTGGGAGTGCAACACATGGATGTGAGACAAGATGAGCCAGAGTGATGATGCTGCAAAACAAGGCATAAGTATGAATCCGAAACAGTATCATTGACTTAGGTAAATGAAACCGATCAGTAACAAGTGAGTCATAGGGAACAAATGGAGTTGGAGGCCAAGTAACTAGGGAGTCCAAATTTGTAGCAAGACAGAAACTGAGGAGTAGTGTACAAAGGGTCCATGAAGCAATTGTCAAGACACGTACTGCTGATCCGTGTGGACTCAGGAGCAGGTGGGCAAGGGTCGGAACAGATGATACGCGGTGAAGGCGGCGTTGAACAAGAGGACGAGCCAAACGATGAGGAGGTACCAGATAGGTACTGGTAGGTGTTGCAAGAGACAAAGGCGAAGGCTGGAGGCCAGTGTAGCGAGGGGACTTTAAACAAGGCGGTCGTTGAAGAGTACCTTGGAAGCGAGGGGAATCTTTAGACTGAGCGGTTGCAGGGGAGTACCCAGGAAGATGAGAGTATCACAAATGGACAGTCTGACGACTGCCATGCTTCATTGGGGCTTATATACAGTGTACAGGATCGATTACAAAGCACTGGGACTATTCTAGACTCTTTGGTACCATCCAATAGGACTACAGAGGCATAAACTTGCTTGTGTCAACTTTCAGGCTTACTGAGCGCATTACTGATCATTGTGGAGCGATGACATCATTATGATGTCACTGTGGGGCACTCTAGTGAGCCTATGAGGTCACTGTGGAGTTGCTCAGTCAGCCATGATGTCATTGGAGCCTTGATGATGTCAGATGATTTATGCAACAGTTTCTAAGAGTTTGTGCCACTGTTTCGGGTCAATGGTGGCTGAGTGGCCATGTGGCTGCCACGCGATGATTACCCGATTAGGAAACCGGTGCCTGGTCGTGTTAGAGTGCCTTCGCAATAGCAATATCTTGTACTACAGGAGGGATAGCCCAGAAAATGGAAGGGAGTCGGCAATGCAAAGTGAGAGAGGTCTTTCTTGAGTAAAATAGGACAATCCTCGGCCAGGGCTTGGCCTTGGTTCGTAACAGCAATGATGATGGAAATCATTGGGGCACTGAGCCCTTGCATCTGACTGTGGTGACAACAGTGAAAGGTGTCAAGACTCACTGTTGAACTATCCAGTTCAAGAGCGAGGGATAAGCTTGAAGATGAGTCGATAGACATCTAGGATGGCGTGGGCAAGGAGAAGGGTCCAAAGTAGCAACAGGTACCAAAGAGGTACAGTTACTGGAAGGGACATGCAGTTATGTAGAGATGAGGCCAGAGTGACACAAGGGGATGGTCCTAAAGGAGTATCCCAGGGGTAGAGAGTGCCGTAAACAAATGGACAGTCTGAGGACTGTCCAGTACTTTATTGGATGCTTATATACTACAAGAGAGCTACTAAATAAAGGATGTGTCGTAACCTTGTTATCAATCACAATAGCTGGATGAGTAAGGCACTCAGGGGTGCTTGGTAAGCATGCTCAGTCATGCTTAGTAACCTGCTGAGTAAGGAGGCCTTCAGTGATGAGTAATTGCTCTTGGAGTTCATGTGATCATCATGTGAACTTCCTGGTCCGTTTGCTGTACCTCCAGCTTACTAATACAGTCAGTAAATCCTGTCGACTCTTCTCTGGAGGTCAGGGTACATGGGTCTCCTTTGTAGGAGTCTCCTCGTTGAGTTTTCATTTCATGTGTTGAGGGGTTATATGGGTTGAACCACTTTACTGTAGTAAAGACTGGGTAGCTCAATGGCCATGAGCATCCAGTCTGGTCAGGTAGAGGTCCTGGGTTCAATCCTGACAGTGGGCAATCTTCTGAGGTGACTTGGAGCCAAACTTGGCACTGTTGTCTTGTAAGTGTACTGTACAATGCTTGTTGTTTAATCCCCTTTCAATCAGAAGGTTGTAGCCAACTTCTGTAACAAGGGTCTTGGGTTCAATCCTGTGTCATGGACTATTATGTGAGATACAACTGAAGTCAATCTTGGCACCATTGTCTTGCTTGTTGATAGTCATATGTGTTCCTCATTAAGTCCCTTTGAAGTCCCCTTAATAGAATGGACTCTTTGAGAGTGTTTGTGACAAAAGGCAGCAGAGTGCATCTTAGTGGTCATGGTGAGGCAATACGATGAAAGAGGGTCAAGAGCTCGTTGGGCAGCGGAGGTGGAACTGGTCCATGATGGAAGAGAGTCAAGAGCAATGATGCAGGGCTGGAATGGGATGCCACCTTACAGCAGGACACTGTGTGACAACATACTAAAGAATTACCCTGGACAGCCTTGTGAGACAGCCAACAAGCTATACCTGGAAAGTGAAGACCCATCTGGTGGATATTGTCCTCTACGCTTTTTGTTGAATGGTAGACCCTTTGCTACACAGCTATCTTTAGCCTTGCACTTGCAGCAGCCCCTGCTGAACGTTGGATCATGACCATGGATGTTCTTTAATAGGCTGCTGTCATTGTTGGGCCAACTTTTGGATCCCAGGTTCTGTGTTATGAGATTCAAGACCCATTCAGAAGAACAAAGCTTCTTGTGAGCATCCTTGACCCCCATCTGGACATTCCTCTCCTCTTGAGGTTTGGGCATAATTGATTTTGGGTTAATACCATCATAGAAGGTTTTAAGAAGGGTGCACAACTCTTCAATGATCTGGCAGCATGGTTCTGGGACAAAACCAAGCAAATCTAGGTGGAATATTAGTTTGTGTAGGAAAGATAGCTTTCCGTCACCACCCCAGATAACACCATCATCATCCATGTCTCTGGATCCATCAAATATGTGTTGCATATCTTGTGAAAGGCCCTTGATTGCAGAATGTTGGCATTTCATGACAATATAAAGAAGAACCCAGTAAAAGGATTCAATATCACCTGAAACTTGATGAGATCAAGTGTGAGGGTGTACTAAAAGTGCTGTTGATATGAACTGCCATGTACCCTGAACATGAAGTCAATTCACTGTGAATAGGGGATAAACAGATCATACCATGCAGGAGGGTTGTCTCTGCTGGTTGCATCCATCCTCTTGGACATGTCCCAGTTGATCAATAAACCTGATCAATCTGGGGCGATCAGAATGTTTCCTGTGCTCACATCCCAATGTAAGATTTTTGCTTTGTCATATGCATCTGTATGAGCTGTTCCAAATTGTCAAACAACAAACTAAAATGTAATGCCAATCCTCACCGATCATAGCATCCTGAATGACCTGCATAGCTCCCAAGTTGATCTGAACGTACTCAGCAGCCGTCCAAGCATGTTCAAGACAAGTCGGTAGTGGACATATCATTTGATGCACAGTGTACCGGGACACCAAATACGTTTGCAATCACCATCTTTCACATAGTCTTGCATCCTTGTGCTTTGTACATCAATAATGCTCCGGTGTCAACAGCACATTGCCAGCTGGACCCAAATCCGGAATGTAATGCACTTTTGCTTTTTGTAAATCATGATAAATATCCCCTTCTTTCTCAATACCTGGGAAATTGGTACACCAGTAATCTTTGAGGTACATGAGTTTATTCTGTTCAATGTTGTGGCAGATGTATCTGAAGGTCGACCAACCAAAAAGGGTTTTCGTCTCCCTTGGCATCAATGTGATATAGGGCTTTGGCTGTCCATCCATGGCATGATCGTCATTGACAAGAATCTGGCAAAGGTCTTCAACTTCAACTTTCTTGATGCACTTGTATACCACCAGCGTGGACTGTGCAGTAGTGTTGTCATGGCTCGGCTCGGCTTGGCTTGGTTTGGCTCAGCAATGGCTTGGCCAGATTGGGTGAGCTGGACCGAGCCAAGCCATGGCTTGTGGCTTGAGCCAATTCAAGCCATCCCATTTGGGCTGTTTCCACTTTTGGATCTACTTTCCATTTTGAGAACACTCAAACACCCTTGTTGCCACTTGCCAGTCATTGAGTTACTTGCTTGACTTGAGTGATGGCACCGTTACTTTGAGCTGATTCGAGCCGTCCCATTTGGGACATTTCTACTTTTGGATCTATCAGTCGCGTACCCCAAGTTGCACAACCTTTCCAAACTACAACCCTGCGCAAAAACCTCTCCTACTGAAAGGTGCTGCAAGTCCACTCAGTGGCAAATTGCACAGCACAAGCTACTTTCATGGCCGGGTGCACATATGCTCATCTATCAAAGTTCCCATGCATTGAGACATATGATCAACAATGGTCTAAGTAGCATCACAGAGTGTCACAGTAACGAGCCGTGTCAGTTCTCAAGCGAGGAGACAAGTCAATAATAGAGATGTGTTCAAGAAACAGGCTGGTTCCCGTATATAGAGAGTAAGGATCCCTGCAGCGGTCGAAGTGTTTTATGCTAAACAGGTTATGGCCAATAGACCCTTCCTAGTACAACTCAGTCCATTGAGAAGCTAGGGTAAGTGTGTAATGGGATAGACTAGGGCTGATTCCACTAGCTATATGCGTTCAAGTCTGTCAGAGACCTTGAACAATGCGGAGAGAGTAGAAGAAGGTAGGTTTTAAAGGAGGAGAGCTCTTCTCAGTGGAGTAAAGAGAGACTCTTAGGGGAGGAAGGGATAGGTAGAGTAGATGGTAGTTGGTGTGTGTGAAGAGTTGGTGAGATGGAGATGTGGATGTGGTTTGAGGATTAGGAGTGAAGTGGGTTGCAGGCGAATATGTTGGACAAGAGTAGGTTGGATTCTACAAGAGACCAAGCTTAGGGCTTTGGTCACAAAGTACTGAGCTTATATATACAGGAGAAGTGCAGCAATAGCTGCGCTTTGACTGTGCTACTAGTATAGTAGGAGTCATAATAAGTAGGAGTCATAGAAATGAAGCCACAAATGAGTCATAACTAAGTAACTGTGCTGCGCAGTAAATGCGCAGCATTGCACAGTCAAAACTAAGAAGTGAATATAAATGGAAAGAGAACCAAACAAAGGGAAAGTAACAGCAATCCAGTGTTACCTGGATGTGTATGGATCACATGATAACACAGAAGGGATCACAAGATGTAAGAGATCATGAGACCAGTAAGTAAAGGGACGTACGAAAGCAAGCAGTCCATAGCGAAAGGTAAGAAGTAAATGTAAAAGGAAAATGGTGTAACACAGAGTCACACCCAGAGCTGAACCTTCCACCAGGTTTCCTTTCCAAGTCGACTCAAAATCACCCTCATCTCAAGATCAGAGATAGTCCCATGCCTGAAGCCACTCTTGACTTTCTACATGAGCACGCTGCATGCTCAGTGATGTATGTCTCATTAGGCCCACTGACCAATCTCATGCAGATGTTGCAGACAGACGGTGCTTGTGTGCATGAGCGTGTTGAAAATAGACGCAGTATGTGTGATTAGATAGCAGCAGATGATAAGATCGCAGGCAGATCTATCAGACAATAGTTCAGTTTGGTTGACACAAAACTGATATAAATAATGTACCTATCAGACAATAGCTACAAGGTGTCGTTAGTACTGTGAGATAAGATGTCATAGTGTAAATACTCACTTCAGTTTGGTTGACACAAAACTGAAGTGATCTACGTACTTTGTGGTGTTCTTAAGTACCTGAGACTGCCACTAGATGCAGTACAGTTAACTACCATCACGGATCACTAAGTAAGTCCGAGGATCAGTTGTAAGTAGCTACCGATTGTCCTAAATCACTCTATCAATGTAACTAACGCGTGCTGCAGCGTATGAGCTGAGCCGGTGATGCCTGGTCTGGGTGATCCGACGCGTCAGCGCATCCGAGTTGTGATCACATCACAACACACCTGAGACTCTGGGCAGTGCAGATCTCAACATCCCCCCGTGATTAAGGCAGTCGGTAGATTAGATCAATTAAGACCCAACCCATCGACGAAGGTCCGGAGCAGCGCGTGAGTATGCGGCTTGGTGAGACCATCTGCAAGCATCTCTCCTGTGGGAGTACGGATAAGTATGATCAGTCCGTCCTCAATGTATTGGTGGATGGCGTGATGCTTGATAGGGATATGCTTCGACCATCTTCCGGTGACTGGGTTGAGCGCGAGGTCAACAGCGCCTTTGTTATCACCATGAAGCGGAATCGGATCGGAGATCTGATAGCCAATCTCGGAGAAGAAGCTCTGATACCACACGGCTTGATTAGCTGCGTCGGCTAAGGCCATATATTCGGCTTGAGTGGTACTTTGGGCAACAGTCTTCTGTTTGCGTGAGGTCCAGGAGATCGCAGCGCTGGAAAGTAGGAAGACATAGCCCGAGGTGGAACAGTAGTCATCTGCATTGTCTCCGAGGCTAGAGTCGGAGTACCCATGTAATCCGGTATCGCGTGCGCCATCATAACGCAGCTTTAGATCTGAAGTGCTGTTAAGATAAGATAGTACGTATTTGGCAAGGCGTAGATGATGCGATGAGGGATTGGATGAGTATTGGGCAAGTCAAGAGACTGCAAATGATATATCTGGTCGTGTCCCGATCTGCACATAGAGAAGGCTGCCAATGATGCGTTGAAAAAGCTTTATTTCATCAGGCGTTGCCTCCCCGGAGTGCTTGACCAAGTGGACATCTGCCCCGGAGGGCAGCGGAGTGCGGACTGGGTTGGAATCCGCCATCCCGAAGCGATTGACGATCTCCGAGATGTACCTAGATTGATCAATGTCTAGTCGCTTAGCCGAGCAATCACGCGTGACACGAATCCCAAGATAGGAGTCGATCTCGCCTAGATCAGTCATTTCATAGTGCGTGGACAATGAATTCTTAATGTCTGCAATCAGTGGGAGTGAATCGCCTAAGATGGTGACATCATCGACATAGAGGATAATGATTATGGTTCCCCCCACGTCTTGGCGATGATAAACCCCAGCATCTGAGTGCGTGCGCGTGAAGCCGAGCCCAGTGAGAACTCCATGAAACTGTAAGTTCCATGCGCGCGAGGCTTGTTTGAGGCCGTAGAGAGCCTTCTTTAACCGACAGACTTTGTCTTTTTGTTCCGGAGTGATGAAACCTTGTGGTTGCTCCATGTAGATCTCTTCCTCCAGTGTGCCATTAAGGAACGCCGACTTGATGTCCATTTGATGGATCTCCCAATCCTCTAGCGCGGCCAACGCTAGGAGCAGTCTCAAAGACTCAAATCTGGCAACTGGTGAGAAAGTTTCATCATAATCAATCCCCTCCACTTGGGTGAACCCCTTTGTGACTAAACACGCGCGAAATCTACCATCAGATTTGCGTGCAAACACCCATCGAGATCGCACGGCCTTGCGGCCCAGCGGCAGATCTACAAGCTCCCAGGTACCATTTTTAGCGAGTGCATCAATTTCATATTGACACGCGGTTCTCCATTGATCGGCGGAGTCCGAGGACATCGCTTCCTGAAACGTAGCCGGAGTGATTGCCTCTGCCGTCGCTAATAGTGCCGTATGCGATAGGCGCCCCCCCGCATTTGTGTGAGAAGTGAGAAATCTAGGATTAGAACGCGGGTTAGGGCGAAGACACCTAGGTGAGGGCGGACGCGGTGGACCAAAGGATGGTCCCGGCAATGCTGAGTGAGGCTGGCACAAGCGGACTTGGCGCACAGGCTGAACGCAGCACGGCGGAGTATGTGGAAAGGGCTGAGTGGGAGGGGTAAGGTAAAGTGAATTAGGTGTATTGGGATCTAGTGGGGTTTCCGGAGGCGCAGGACTAAGTCCGCAGCCATCCGGTTCGTGCGGAAGTGGGGCAGTGAAAGAAACCGGTCCCGTGAAGACCAAGGGTTGTGCAGGAGGAGGAGTGTCAGTAAGGTCTCCCCTAGCAGGCAGTATGCGCTCATCGAAAGTGACATCGCGCGATAAGAACAGCTTTCGGGTGGATTGATTCCAGAGTCGGTAACCCTTAGATCCAGACTCGTACCCAACAAAAATCATCTCGACCGATCTCGGATCGAGCTTCTTTCGTTTGTTAGCAGGCGTGTGTACATACGCCTTACATCCAAAGACGCGGAAATAGGAAACGTCCGGAACTTGTCCGTCCGTCCAGACTGAGTGAGGTGTGTTCCACCGGAGAACGCGTGTAGGAGTGCGATTGTAGATATGGACTGCTGCGTCAGTAGCAAGCTCCCAGAAACCCAGAGTAAGACCGGCGCCGTGTAGCATAGTGCGCATCTTGTCTTCGAGGGTCTGGTTCCATCTCTCCACTACGCCATTCTGCTGTGGTGACCCTGGCATTGTCAATCTATGTTCAATTCCCTTTTGATCTAAGACCGATCTGAGGGTACCGGACAAGTACTCCCCTCCGCGATCCGAGTGTAGTGCTTTGATCTTATCGTTGGTTTGGTTTTCTGACCACGCGAGATATTTTTTGAACGCATCAGCACACTGATCTTTGCTTTTGAGGAAGTACACTACCCCATAACGGGAGTAGTCGTCGATAAACGTTGCCCAATAAGTTGCACCTCGGATTGACCAGGTCTGCATCGGACTGGCTAAGTCAGTATGCACGATCTGTAGACGCCGATCCGATCGCTTAGGCGAAGCCAGGAAAGGAAGTCGCGTCTGTTTGCTGAGTTCACACCCGGGGCAAGGTGACTGATCGCGATCCGCTGAACTAAGCGAGATTCCCTTGACGGAATGAGCGTATTTGATTAGCGCGCGTGAGGACATATGTCCCATGCGCTGATGCCAGATGTTAAGCGGTAGCACCCCCGCCTGCGCGTGTAGGGCCGGAGATGAAAAGTCAATATAGAATAGGTTATTCTCCAGGTATCCTTGCGCGACTTTCCGATCTTTGTAGTAGATTTGGCATGCGTTCTGAGTAAAAGTGATATGTCCCCCCCTTTGGAGCAACGCGCTGACTGAGAAGTAGCGCGCGTCGGCTTCCGGAACATGCATGACATCGGTGAGGGTTAATGGAAACTTCCCAATGCCTCCAGACGGTAGGACGGATACAGATCCGGTCCCAATCTGCTTGATGATAGCGTGACCACCGAGGTTAACTGATCCGGTGGCCGGAGCGTAAGTGATGAAGTCGGTCCGGAATGGACTGATGTGATGGGTGGCTCCTGAGTCAATCATCCAGCGCGATCTAGTCGCCGAGTAAAGGGAAATGCGAATGTCATTTTCATCATCCGAGATCTCCGTAATTGTAGCAGTAGTCTCTACTATGTGCGCGTTGACCTTTCTGTTAGTGTCCGCGCCAGACTCCCTCTTTTTCTGCGCCTTCTCCTCCTCATCCTTTTTCTTCTTCCGGCACTCAGGACTCTTGTGACCAGCTTTGTTACAATAATAACATTTTATTTTGTTTTTATCGCTCTGTTTCTTGACCGGAGCAATTTTGTTAAGGGAAGCGGAGGAGCCGGCCCGACAACTCTCTTCATTGAGAATGTGTTCCTGAATGGCTTTCGGGGAAAGCTTGTTTGGAAGATTAGAGCCGAGGATAGCTTGCGTAAGACCAGAGTAAGAGCTGGGAAGTGACTGAATTAGAGTGAGACTGAATTGGAGATCGGTGACGGGCATGTCATTGTTCTGAAGGTTGATCCTAGTATCATTCAATTTCTGTAGTTGTGGGAACATCGGGCTGGTGTCATCTAGATCAAAACGCGTGAAGGCGGTCCAAGAGTTATGTAGGGACATAGATCTAACGCCGATGCAAGTAGTCTTAAGTTGTTCCCACTTGAGTTTACAGGTGTCGAACTTGGTGTTATCGCTTATCTCTGCGTATATATCTATCTTTCTGGAGATGAAGCTGGAAGACGCCTAACAGTATGTCTTCTTCAACGTCCCAAGTGCTATCTCCAGAGGGCTTTGTATCGATAAGATGACGCCGGAAACCATTCATTCGGGTAATGGCCTCGAAGCGAAATGACCAAGTAGTCCAATTTGATGAATCTAAGATCTCCAGGGGCGTTCCCGAGGGGATAGTGAATGTGGGTGCCATATGATGTAATGAGGTGAATTGCCGATCCGGACCAGCGGAGCAATTGTAGCCGGATCAATTAGAGATCAAATCAGTATCTTTGACGCATGATGTAACTGCGCGCGCGTCAATCCTTTGGTTCCAGGGGCCAAGGGAGTAAGATGTCGTCTGATAACAGAGGTTTGTGGGGAAGGGAGGTGTTATAGGAATAAACGTGTGTGGTGATCTCTGTGGATTTTAGATACGGGCAGGGCCCATAACCTGTTGAAAATAGACGCAGTATGTGTGATTAGATAGCAGCAGATGATAAGATCGCAGGCAGATCTATCAGACAATAGTTCAG
>JAGFNK010000274.1:0-69668 GCA_025769875.1 Russula earlei | reverse complement strand
AGGCGTGGACGAGGAGCGAATGCGTAGGTGGTGAGCATGAGTTTGTAGATAGAGACGTAGGTGGCGAGGACTCGAGAAAGAGGATTGCATGGGGCGGCTTGCACGGGGGTGGGATCTGTCATCTTGCGGTGGCGGTGGCGGGGTCGTCTCCACTGCAGGTGTCAGCAGCAGGACATGGGTGAGAGCGTGTGAATGGATGGGGAGGCGATGTGGGAGGCGGTGTGCGGTGTGCTGTTGGCGTCGGCAACTGCTTCTCCTGCGGCGGCGGCGGCATGGCGGCAGCTTCTGCTCCTGTTGTGGCATGTTGTGGCTAAGTTCGTGGCCGAGGCCTTCTTGGTCTTCTGGGGTGGTGCTGGTGGCAAGGGGTTGCGACGGTGCGGCGGTGCTGGTGTCGCGCGAAACTACTAAGCGGCGGCTGTGACTGAGAAGACTGAGGCTGAGACTGAGAAGGTGGCGGCGGACTGAGCTGGTGCGACGGTGGAGGTGGACAGGGCGGAGGCGACGACTGAGGGCAACGCAGGGGCGACGGCAGCTGTGGCTGACAAGGGCGTGGCAGCGGTGGCTTGTGAGATGGTGGTGGAGGCGGCGGCTGACGAGACTAAGGCGGCTGGCAAGGCTAAGAGCGCGGTGGTGCTGGTTGACTGATCTGAAGCTGGGGCAACGGAGACGGCTGGCAAAACTAGGGGCACGGTGGCGGCAGCTGAGACTGAGAAGGCTGAGGCTGAGGGCAGGGTGGAGACGGCGGCGGCTGGCGATGCTGGTGCTATGACGGACTGGGCTGAACTGACCAGTACGGGTGAGGCTAAGATGGAGACTGATGCGAAGTTGGCAGCTGGCACGACTGAGGCTACTGTGGCGACGGACGAGGGTGACGGACGAGACAGTGCGTAAAGAGTCGTGTGGCTTATTCATCAACCGTCCACCTGTCCACTCCTACTCCAGGACAACGACAGGGCGTTCTTCCCTTCCCAGAGCTGCTCACCATACCTTGCTCTACCCCTCCATTTCAAACCCCCTAAACCCTCATGGGCTCAAAGCAATGTGCTTCAAAACGCCGGCCTGCACCGACACGTACTACTGGCCAAAGGAAGGCTGCCCAAAAAAAAACTGGTGGAAATGAAAGTGACAGCTCAGGCACTCCCACTCGACCGAAGCGATCACAACCACGAGCTCAGGCTTCCAAGACATCCCTTCCTGCTATTGATGAGGATGGGGAGGAAGAGTCCTATGCCTATGTAAATGTAGAAGCCTGGGAACTCACTACAGCACAAACGCACGGACCACAAGACATGCAAAATTGTCGCAAAAGCACACAGCCTCGATGTCAACTCACCCACACAGCTATATGGCTGGCCACGAATCGCTTACAAGAGTACATATGTGCGTATTCCTTTCGTGCCATCTCCTCTTTCGTCCTCACATCATCATCATCATCGCTGCCAGCACGCCACCCTTGCCCCCATCAACCGCCGCATGCCCTTGCCCTCAATGCCCCCGCCTTCACCATGCACTGACGAGTCCCAATGCACAGCCGAAGAGCCCCATACCACGCCGCCGTCTTCGTTGCCATCGGATGGTGTTGCTACTGTACATTTCAGTATGCTTTTCTCCCCTTTTTTACTAGACTCTCATTTTGTTAGTCAGAGATCTGCATGCCGCCTATGCGTCCATTTCCCAGCCTGCCACCGTCTTCCCTCTCCCTTTCTACTTCCACGCCCCCTTGCTCCTCTCCCTCGCATCTGCCATCCAAGTTCTCCAATCGTCCCACCTGCAATCATGTTCGGCAGCGCCATCAGCGCCCAAGCGACCACCCACCAGCACTCTCCCTATCCCCCCCTCCAGCCTCTCCTTTGCATCGTCTCCCCCTCCCTCATGTCGCGACTCGACCACACCCCTCATCACCACACCTGGCCTCGGCCATCCTTCACAAATCGCCACACACCACTACCACAGCTGCTGGAGACCATGACTCGATACCTCGCGTCATCCAGCTTTGGTCCCCTTCTCACATCTAGATTTCCTTTCATATGACTGTCTTTGTGCTTTTCCTGTCCCTTAGCCTTAGTTCTAACCTGTATCTGCTACCATGTTGAATAAAGTTGCCCTGTTGTTCCCTTATCATCTGTGTGAACCTGAGTGCAGTCGAATGAACAAATGCGTTCTCGCGTTCCCGCTAGGTGCTCCTCCTCTTTGGAGCTTCAGTCTTATGAAGTCATTCTGCATTCTTGGACACACTTCACCGCCCCATGGGCTCAGGTGTGCACTTCCTGGGGGGGCTCCTTCCCAGCACACGACCATGCTACTGTCACATGATATGAGGGAAATGACGTTGCACACCACAATGCTTGAGTCAAAAACACTATGGGGCTGCCTCAAGACAGCCCATGGGTACAACATGAGGGAAAAATAATGGATATAGACCATGATTTTGAGTTGTAATTCATCTAATACATATGTGGAGGTGGCTTGAGTCCAGCTCCACCAATTCTCACTCAAATCTCATGAAAACAATGGGGCTGCCTAGCCCTCATTCAGGCAATTCAGGGACAATAAATTTCATATGAATTGAAGCTGTTTTGAGGGAGATATTCATCCCACATGTTTGAGAGGGTTTTCTGTGCAGATTTGGGTGGAATTCAAACTCCGCCAAGTGCGCTGAAAACGGCAATAAGACACAACTTCGCCATATTCATTTCACGCTGATCACTTCCGAATATGGCATGTGGTTTCTAGTTGACAGGACAACTTGATGCATATGTGTTGTGGGATCCACATTGGTGAATGGACGAAACCAATGAATGTAAGCCAATGGATGAGGGAAAGCCCCTAGGTGCTTGGGGAGTTTGAAAATAACATGAATCCGTGCCAAGCGAAGCCCTTCATTTACAATAAATGATCATGATTCTGTTGCAAATATGAGATGTACCTTGAAACCCCTTAGATGTCTGAGGCCTATTTCCACTTTCGGTGACAAGAATTGTATCAAATTTCGATCCCGAACATTGTCCATGGCCACTGTTAGGGCGCTCGGGAAATGCGTTGACACGGTATGATTCTATGTCCGAATCCATTGTTGCTGACCAGTTGATATGAATCAGTTTGTAGATATTGAACCGGTCGTAGACATTTGGCACGGTGAATCGACCGGGTATATCAATCTTCTGGAGGAAATCCTGCAATGTGTTGACGAAGTCCAGGGCGTTGTATTCCATCGCCAGAGTCCGAACTGAGATGTAGTGGGGTGGTTTCTTGGCAATCGAATATGTAATGAAACACGTGGTCATATTTGTAGATTCCGACTCCGGGGACAATGTTTTAAGGGACCATGCTAAGAATTGTTTATTGATAAACATAGCTTCCTGGCGTTGAATCCACCGAGCCATTTGCATAATGTAATCGCGATGATTGGAGGCCTTGAAGGCACGCTTGGCATAATCTATGTGAAGGCGTTCGGAGCTTTCCATGTTGAAACCGTCAGCTGAGCCCAAACGCTTAATTCCAGCCACGTAATGCTGCATTGAGTGAACTTTCGGAATATTGAAGTGCTCGCGCACTCCAAGGTCAATCAATACACATTTGTGTGAATGGAACACCTCCAAGGCCTGTTCTATGCACAGAAGAGTTTTTGTTGTATGCCTTCGGTATCCTGCGTATGTGATGAAGTCCAACAGTGCTCGGGCTACGAGCACCACCCGGGGATCCACGCTGCCAGAAATAACGCCCAATAGACTCCGTGACATGTCGCGATACTCCCACCCTGTCCATTTCGAAATGTTAGAAACACCATGCTTGAAGTGTTTGAGTCCCGAGTACACTGGCAGAGCTTCAAAGCATTCGTCCAAACGTTTAGCACCCATTAACTGAGCGCACCATTCCAAAAGGTGACAAAATACACCTAAAAAGAGTTGATGGAGGATATCAGGGGAAATGCACATAAAGATGTCTGTATGGGGCATGCCAGCCCAAAACGGCGAGAAGACCTTGCGCAAGCCCCATTCCGAGAACTCAGGAGGGTGATGGCCATTAGCCTCAAGATGTAACACCTGTTCCATGTGCAACTGGGACCGTAATGGGAATAGAAATCCATCGCCTTGGGACTTGGCAGGCACAGTACAGATTGGGCATCGATTCTCCTTGCAGCCTGCAACCAGGCATTGCTCTGGATGATCGCCCACATATGCTGCGAGGATGGGAAAGATCCGGCGGATGACACCATCCACACAAATCAGCTTCGTTCCGTTGCTGCCAGCACTTTTCAACAGTTCCAGTATCTTCTTCAGGCATGCGTGAAAGAGTTGGTACTTTGGTATTTGTGGGTCTGAGAAGCAGGTAATCTCGCTGGTAGGGATGTAGCCTATGAGGGATACTGCATGATTTGAAGTTTTGCGGCGAACACTCTTGCTGATGTTCCCGAGGGTAAGATATAACAGGTAGGCTTGATGGCCGCCTGAGAAACCTGATAACTGCGTCTTATCGGACGCAAGGATGACTGGGCACACGACGCCGCCTGAAGGGATTTTATCCTAATGCGACATAAGACTGATAAACCTGGGATGGTGTCTAAAACGAACGCACCTGCATTTCCCACCACCAATCCGCAGTCCACATTTCATCATATACACGTGTGTTCCCTGTGCTGTCCTCATAGATGCGCTCCGGGACATAGGATATATATTTTTCGAACATTGGGTTTGATATAAGCTCTTCAACGCATTGTAGAGAATTTCGATACCACAATTCAAAATGATCTTGTGTCGGCTCTCCATTCTCGTCCAGTAGATCCCCAGTGAAGCTGAAGGTCTCTGTGTGCCACAGAGACCCTGCCGGAAGTGTATCAATTTTTTTGAAAAAGGAGTATGCACTTTTGTATGCAAGTTGGAAGCATTTCATCGTCTATGTATATTTTACGTTAGGACTGAGTCACCAAGTGCGTAGTTGGACTTACCAATCCCAGCTTCAGAAATTCGTCTGTTCCAGTCTTGTTGACTCGGTTTATGAGCCAATTGACAAGCTCCCATTCGTCCGTATCTTCAAATGGTGCCCATGGAGGCAACCCTGATTTCTGTAGCGCCTCGCCTTGCTCCTGGAATGGGGTGAGAGCTGCTCCTAAATTCTCAGCGACCATGGCTGGATATGGCTCTACATAGCGCCCTGCGCGGCATTCATCAGCCGTCGACTGAGTTTCTGTGCGAGCCCTTTTTGCCGATGGCTCATTTTGCTCAAGGGAGGTTTCTAGTGGGTGATACACAGAGGATGGCTGATGGTGATTATTGTGTTCTGGGTCAAAGAAAATGCTGCGACTGAACAGCATGGCATCTATGTAAGCATCCCGGTGGGGCAGGTCGTCGTCGGTGAGTTGTTGCCATGCCATGCTGCATTTCTCCAGCCATGAAAGATGGAGCCTGAGAGACCGTGTTGTTTTGAAGGCCTTCTTACATAGAAGGCATCTCTGGCGTGTCATGTATTGTACTGATACGGAATGACTGCCAGTGTGCACTGGGAGCTTCAAGTTTCCTTTTTTCCATTTCCGCACTCCGCAGAATCCGTTATGCAACCATGTGACAGGATGTTGACGTTTGACGTACGCGATGCATGGCCAGGCACGAGGTAAAAAAAAACAACATGTGCACCTTGTATCATAACCATCATCACAACCCTTTCACCCGGCTTCATGGATCAACGTATAACTCGTTCACGCCGCCCCACAACCAAAGTGCAGGTCTTGAGTAAGTAGATTCTCCTCTCATCATGATATGACACCAGCTCATGTATTGTAGTTGACGAAGAGGAGGCCCGCAAGACAGCCAAGGCTAAGAAGGCAACAAAGAAAGCCATGAATGCGGCGAAGAGGAAGCAGAAGGAGCTGCAGCGGGAGAACGTCGGTAAGTGATTTGGATATCCTGTTTTCTTGACATTCACCGGATGTCCAGCTCCAACTCCAAAACCCACTGAATGCTCACGTCCCCCTGTTGAAGAGGATGACTCGGTATGTACAAAACTCGTTTACATTGCACAGGTATTCACGTTTGCAGATACATTTTTATGGGTCCAACCGCCCACATCTGAGTTTGCGCAACTCGGTGATACCGCCACCTCCAATGGCAGTCGTGGTGAGATGTTCACCCCGCCGCCATCCAGAGGTGCAGGTTGCTGGGCAAACATCAAGGAGTGAAAGTGCAGAGGACCCTATCAAACGTGACGAAAGCGATACTGACCAGGGTGTATACCCTACCGAACGTGACGACTCCCTTGAAACCTATACTGACCAGGGTGGATATGACAAGGAGGATGCCAATGGCTCATCCCCCATTTCTTCAGGAGACGAGCCAGAACAGGTAATACCCTGGCCACGCATACGACACACATATTCGAGGAGGCCCCACAGTTCTCCTTCTCCAGAACATGGTGATCCAGAGGAAGCGACATCCCGAAAACGCCGACACTCAAATTTTGTTATCTCCCAACGTGGACGCACCAGGTCTGGCTCTCAACGCGGACACACCAGTTCTGCTGTCTCCCGACGCGGACACACCAGTTCTGTAGCCTCTCGATGCAGACACACTAGTTCTGTCGCCTCTCAACGTGGACGCACTAGCTCTGTCGCCTCTCAACGCGGACGCACTAGCTCTGTTGTCTTCCCCCACCAACGCCCAAACTACCACCCCTCAGTCCATTCGTCAGACTTGGACCCTGGCCCTGCGCACAAAGTCAGGCGGGTACACTCAGTCGATGGGCACCCAAAGGCCAAGGACTTCGGAGCAGACATCCAGGATGTCATCAGTGCTGTGATTACTCACTATCGTGCTGACCTCAGCATGATGAATAGCTATCCCGACATGGTCACTGAAACAAACTGGGCCAAGGCCACATGGAAGGCAGGATGCAAGGAGAAGGATGTCGACATGGTTCCCAATGTGAATCATCTGCGCATAGTGAGTGAATATATACATTCTATTTGTTTAGATTATATGTGGGCCACATAGATCACGGCGCAATCCGGCCATCTTCACGGTGATGTCAAGACCAAGGCCAAAGACGTGGTGGCCAACGTTTTCAACTTCCAACACACATACAATCTGACCATCATTGCCAACCAACGCACTCGAGTGGCCGAGCTCAAGCGTGATTTCACCTACGTTTATCGGGTACGTTGCCAGTCAGTGTACTAACATTTCATGTTGCGCTGTTGACCAGGGTTTCCCACAGCAAACAACAGGGCGGAGTGGTTTTTTGAAGAGCCGTGCAATCCAAGACATAATCAACAAAGTCTGGTTCCGAAATTCATCAAAAAGCAAGCCTGACACCGTTATATTCCGTGATCGATATGATCCGTTCCCACTGGTTGCCATTGCGCTCACATTGTCTGCGGTGAAATTTCCAAATGTTGCCCTTGCTAAGCCATATTTATTGAACTTATAGATGGAATGCGCCCTCAATGAATGGAGAACCGGGTCATACAGCCCTGTCACCTTCACAGTGGCAGACTACAAGCATGTTTTCGAGGACGCACATGAGATGCTCCAAAGTTTCGACCAAGCTACGAAGGACCTTGGTATCCTGCCGGCATTGCAGAAGGCAATATTCACTGGTGGCTGGTCTGTATCCATCACCTTCAAATGAACTGTGCTAATAACTTGACAGTGTCTACGGAAAGTTTGATGCTGAAGAAGGGTCGCGCTCACACCAGAACTCACTGTCTGAGGACGCCGTCAAGAAGGCGATTGAAGAACATCAGAATGGCGTTGACTGGAGCGACGATGAAGACGTCGAGTAGTTTAAAAATATTAGTTAGCGTTGATGTGTGGAATATACATTGTTTCCTGACATTTTTGTGAATGCAAGTGCCTGAGTCGTTTATCATAACAATGTTGCAATTGGTAGAACATAGGCGTGTGGTTGGCTACATAGGCTTCCGTAGCACTCCTGACTATGGTTGACTATGGGGAGAACCGTATATTTATGTTGTCGATGTAACATTGTATGATTTATGTAGCATTGGTAAAAGAAACGTAGTCAATGGTGCTCTATATAACTCTGGCAGCGGCTATATAGAGTTTGGTGGTTGCTATGTAGGCATGAAACCTCGATGGTTGTAAAGTTGCTACAGACGCTATGGTAGCTATATAGCGCTACATAGCATTTTCGTTTTTTCCTGATGTTGTGTCATTGTTTCAATTTGTCCCTCTTGCTCTTCACTCAATCCTTGTCCAGCCCCACTCACTCAAGCGTGCCCTTCTTGCACACTACAGTTGTAAATAGTGGCATCATATCATGTGTTCAGCTGTAGGGATAATGTAATCTTACCATGCTTGGGGTCAGCACCCCAAAACAGGAAAATTTAACGAGTCAAACCCATTATTTGGCCGCATCTAGATACAGTACATGAGGTTCTACTGTCCACATTTGAAGGCAATCCATTGAGAAATGGCTGAGATATAGCAATTCGAAAATTTGCACACAGATCAGCACCCAAAAATCGAAACTTCAAGAACTGAATATTAGGCTCCCATATTTTAGCTGCACTTAGATACAGTATATAAGGTTCCATTGTACAAGTTTCAAGTCAATCTGTTAAGAAATGGTTGAGATATGGCAGTTCAACATTTCACACTCAGATCACTCCCAAAACTCGAAACTTCAAGAACTGAGAATTAGACCCCAACTCTTGGGCTGCACCTAGATACAGTACATGAGATCCCACTGTCAAAGTTTCAAGTCAATCGATTCAGAAACAGTTGAGATATGGCAGTTCAAAGTTTTGCACTCATGTCAGCACCTGAAAAATCGACATGTCAAGAACTGAATATTAGGCTCCCATATTTTGGCTGCACCTAGATACAGTATATAAGGTTCTACTGTCAAAGTTTCAAGGCAATCTGTTGAGAAACTGTTGAGATATAGCAGTTTTAATTTTGCACTTGAAATGACATCCAAAAATGGCAAGTGCAAGGTCACATGAAAATGACAGTAAGAACAACGCACTTTGTAGTGTATCAACATCCCACCAGAGAGATAAATGACTTTGCTATCTCACCAGCAGAGCTTGAAGGATACTTGTGGAAGACCTGAGTAGTCTTAACACAAAGTAGCATCACCAAAGAATACTCCCGAATCCACTTAAGAAAACACCAAGGAAGACCTGACACCATTCGACTGAAACCAGCCTACACCATAGCATATTCTTGGAACAATGGTCATTGGACCATAACTGTTGTTTAAACTTATGAGCACAAGGAGGAATCTTTCCAAAGAATAAGAAGATCAAATCCCACTAGTATTTGAAAGCCTAAGCTATGATACCCAAGACCATCATTACTGAGGAAATTTCATGGGAGTATCTATCATCAACCATGGGAACCTTACAGAACCTTGGATATATGAAGACGATAATGACAAAGTCACTGTTGCACAAATTAAAGCAGGACTTACAGTGGCAGAAAGTGTTCAAGACTTCAACCCACTCAACCTCACCAGGACCTTCCAGAAGAAACCAATTAAGTGGAGCTGTTCTAGAAAATGTTGGGTATACTACAACAACAAAGAAGTCAATTTCACTGCCAGAGAAGAACAAGAAGTCAGCACAATCTTAGGTACTGCACCCAGTATCCGAAGCGCCACTCCAGGACCTTCTACCCAATGAAACCCTCAACAACCAACCCCTCAGACAATCAGCAGTGCTCCACAAACACTCCCACAAGTGCAGACACCAACAAGAATCCAATTACAAGGATCAGCTCCACCCATCGTCACAACTGCCACACTCCCTAGTCCCACAATGTCTAAGGCCCCTTTTACCAACCGAGAATTCTTGAATCTTGAACTTGAACTTGGATTTCAGGATTTTCCGGGAGTGACAGGAATGACAGGTGTGATGTAAGTGACATAATAAACTAATATGAGTCCATTTCAAATATGAGTTATTTTCCGGTGTGATTTGCTGGGTTTACATGTGATATGTAAAATATTTTTTCTAACCCTTCCTTCCACTCCTTCCAAGTGGGGTATTGCAAGCATGTCATCAAGGCAGAATATGTGTCACCAATGTGTGGGTGCACATCTTTGTGCAAATTTTGTATGTGCAGCTCTGGTGAAAATGGGGCTGCAAGCACCCAGATGTGGAGCTTGAGTTGGACTGCTCGACTCCAAGTTTGACGCTGACACATCATGTGTAACCCCAAATATGTGAATATGCAAATGACAACAAAAAAAAATGCATATTAATTTATTATATACATCATATCACTTACATCACTCCTGTTACTCCTGTCACTCCCGGAAAATCCCAAAATCCAAGTTCAAGTTCAAGATTCAAGAATTCTCGGTTGGTAAAAGGGGC
Source organism: Russula earlei (assembly GCA_025769875.1). NCBI lineage: Eukaryota > Fungi > Basidiomycota > Agaricomycetes > Russulales > Russulaceae > Russula > Russula earlei. The sequence goes on along the minus strand of JAGFNK010000274.1, from coordinate 59,332 downwards.
CTAACAATCCTTGTCTTGTAGGAACTGCCCCTGAGCCCTTCAACGGAAAAGCAGATAATGCAGAAGCTTTCTGGGCAGCTTTGGCAAATTATTACTACATGAATGGTGACTCATTCACAGATGAAAGTAAGAAAGTTGCTGCAGCACTCACACACTTCAAAGTAGGGACCCCTGCCAGGGCATGGGCTAGAGAACAGACCTCTAAGGCCATGGCACGAACATCAGCAAACTATGGATTTTGGGACAATTTCAAGAAAGCCTTTGCAGATCATTTTATCCCTGCAGAAGCAGAATTGGCCTCTGCTAACACCATGCACACCTACTATCAAGGAAAGCTACCATTTAATGAATGGTATCAGAAATGGTTGCACCACGCATCATGAGCCACCACCACTGATGAGAAGATGAAGATGTATGCATTCAGAAAGAACATTAACCCAGCTTTGCTTCAGGAAATATTGGGAATCACACCAACACCAACCACACTTGCAGCCCTCATCAAAGTGGCAAGAGAATTTGACAATCTATTTCACTTATACAACTCCACAGCTTTTCAAGGTGGACACTCTGTATGTACCTGAGGACTAAACACTCAAGGATTGGACAATCCGCTGGAAATCAACTTGTACCAAGGAGAACCTAACAAATGACCCTGGGAATCCAGGAGTGAAAGGAAACCACTCACAGATGCAGAGAAGGAATTCTGACACAAGAACAACCTCTGCTATTATTGTGGAAAGAGAAATCATATGGTGAACCAATGTAGAGCAAAGAAAGCAGCACAAGGATGCCAACAACAAGGATCTTTCCCCCAAACAGTAAGAGCTACAACAATCTAAGATGAAAATATCAAACCTGCACAAGAAGAACTGGTTCCTGTCGCATCATTGACTACCTGGAGAGATACACTTGCGGACTCAATCCCTTGCCCTAGATCAGCTCCTATGGATTTTTAATTGGACCCCATTCCGCACCAAGAAGGGACACAGTCCAAATCAGTATGATACAACAAGAAATCAATTACCCCAAAGTTTTTACCAAAAATATCTGCTCCCCATCTATTGCCTTGAAAGTTATCCTTGGGGGGAAGATGAGTGGCAAAGAAATTGGTGCAAGAGCCCTACATGACAGTGGGGCAGAAGGAATGATAATTCATGAATGATTTGCACAAAGACACCACCTGCACCTCCTGTCAAGACTCACTGTTGAACTATCCAGTTCAAGAGCAAGGGATAAGCTCGAAGACGAGTCGGTAGACGTCCAAGACCGCGTGGGCAAGGAGCAGAGTCCAGAGTAGTAGCAAATACCAGAGAGGTACTGTTACTGTGAGAGTAGCACAGTCACGCAGAGAAGAGGCCAGGATAGTCACAAGGGGACGGTCCTTAAAGGAGTATCCCAGAGAAGGAGAGTGCCATAAACAAATGGACAGTCTGAGGACTGTCCGCTACTTTATTGAGCGCTTATATACTACAAGAGAACTGCTAAATAGGGAACAAGTCATAACCTTGTTATCAAGCACAATAGGGTGATGAGTAAGAAGTTGGAGGACACTTACTGAGCATGCTCAGTCATGCTCAGTAAGCTGCTGAGTAAGAAAGCTTCTCTTGATGAGTAAGAGCTTCCATTGTCCACGTGTTCACTGCTTTAGTGCACGTGCAAGCACCTGATTCATTTCCTGTTAGTTAGTTTAGGGCCGGTCATTTGAGGACTTGTAGTTTGGTTAGGGAATAGTGTTATCTTATAAGGCCCTTATATAGTTCTATTAGGGTCCTTAGAGTCGACCCTAATACTTCTATTAAGGTCCTTAGTATTGCCTTATAGTTCGTTCTATAGTTATTAGAGTTGGTCTAATAACGCGTTGTAGGGCCTTTGATACTAGGTTAGTGCCTATTGTATAGTTCCTAGGGTCGTTCCAAAGGGTCCTTAGGAAGGCCCTAATACTGTCTTTTGTTGCTAGAAGGGTTGCCTTTAAGTGGGGCTTGCTGTATGTCGATTGTGCCAAGAATTGCTCGCGCAACAATGCGCGTGCGATATTGTGGACACCTCTACTCACCCCTTTTGCTCGTGTGAACAGGGTGACACCATAGAGGCTGGGTTTCCTCCTATAAGGAAGGGTCCTTCAAGGGCCCTCTCCGGAGAATGGTTCATGACACCTCCAAACCATGACCAAACCCTTGCCAGCGCAAAATGTGGATGGAACACAAAATGCCACTGGACTTATAAGTTTTAGCACTAACTGTTACAAACAAAGGCCAGGTCCTGGCCATATATTGTCCTACTTTACTCAAGAAAGATCTCTCTCACTTTGCATTGCCAACACACTTCTGTTTTCTGGGCTATCCCTCCTGCGGTACAAGATATCGCTATTGCAAAGGCATATAACACAACCAGGCATGCTTGTTCTAATCAGGTAATCATCATATGGCAGCCACATGGCCGCTCAGCCACCAAGAACCCAAAACAGCAGCATGAACTCCTACAAACTGTTGCATAACTCATATGACATCACTTAAGCTCCAATGACATCATGGCTGACTGAGTGACTCCACAATGACCTCATCGGCTCACTAAGCGCTCCACAGTGACATCATAAGCATGTCATCGCTCCACAATGATCAGTAATGCGCTCAGTAAGCCTGAAACCTGACACAAGCAAGTTTATGCCTCTGTAGTCCTATTGGATGGTACCAAGGAGTCTAGAATAGTTCCTATTCTTTGTAATCAATCCTGTACACAGTATATAAGCCCAAATGTAGCATGGCAGTCGTCAGACTGTCCATTTGTGATACTCTCATCTTCCTGGGTACTCCCCTGTGACCACTCAGTCTAAAGTCTCCCCTCATCTTCAAGGTACTCTTCAATGACCACCTTGTCTAAAGCCCCTTGCTGCACTGGCCTCTACTCTTTGCCTCTGCCTTCTGCAACACATACCAGTCCCCATCTGGTACCTTCTAGTCATTTGGCTTGTCCTCCTGTTCAACACCATTTACACTGCATACCATCTGTTCCAACCCCTGCCCACCTGCTCCTTAGTCCTTAGTGATCAGCAGTATGTGTCTTGACACTAGCCAGAGACTTCGCATTCAAGTGCACACAGGTGCTACCCATGATGAACAAGCAGAATTCCTCGTCACTAACATCAGAGATCACGACATTATCCTAGGAACAGATTGGTTATGACACCATGACCCAGATATTGATTGGGCAAACAATACAATCACACTGAAGAATTGTCCCCAAACCTGCCTTACCATGCATCCAAGTATAACCATTGCATCTGCATCTGGAACATGGAATTACCAAATACAAGTGCTTACTTTCCCTGAAGAAGAAGAACCCAAATTTGCAAATATTGCTGCACTAATCTTCCCAGATACTGAAGGATTATTGAACCCATGCATGGATGAACAAATCTACAATGCGTTTAGACCAGTAACAGTTAGCATACAAGCAAAGTCAACAATGTCTACTAAGTTAGCAACACCTGGAACACCACAGAAGACACTGGACAAACTCATTCCCCCCAATTCCTGAAATGGAGAAAGGTCTTTGATGAACAAGCTTCCCAAAGCCTTCCTGCCCATCAACCATGGGATCATGCAATCAATCTGAAGCCAGGAGCCACCTGATGTAATTGTGGCATTTACCAACTCACTCCCAAGGAATTACATGCCCTAAAAGAATACCTAGACGAACATTTGAAAAGAGGTACTATTCGACCATCAAAAGCAGCTATTGCTAGCCCATTCTTCTTTGTAGAAAAGAAAGGAGGAACTCCATGACCAGTAAGGTAGATGACGCTCATAATCGACCAACGTCACGTGCTTAGTGTGACAGCTTCTGAAAGAGGAAACTTTTTGAAAATTTACAGCAAAAGGCTCATTTCATGCAGAATGGATGTTTTTGTTGGAAAGTGGTTTCCAACATTTTGTTGGTACATACTAAAGACATGTAAACCTATACTTATTTTGAGAAAAAGTTATGATTTTTCAACGAAATAGCAAAAATACGAGAAACCCCATCAATCAGGGCAAGGCGGAGATTGAAACAAAGCGATCTAGATTGGGTTGGGGAGCAACACACCTCAAGCATGTCGAACGCATCACGCATATTCTGTGTTGCTACTGTACACTTCTTGTAACACAGAAATGGGACGAAAAAAGATATCTACAACCAGCAGGCTAGAAAACTTTGCCAGGAATGGTAGCACACATCCCAACAAGAAGCAGAAACTCAATGACGTGATGGGAAGATCCACCAAAGAAAACAAGGAAGTGAGCAAGAAACCCAAACATTATCCTTGCATAAACCTACCTTGGGTCTGTCAGAACATTTCAATATGCAAAAGTCACCATGAAAAGAGAGGCAAATCATCTTTTGATGACATGCAAAGCAAATTTTGAGTTCAAGTCCCGAAAGGAGCACTCCAGGCCCACACTGTTCTGACAGACTGGCAATTCCATGAGTTCTATTGCAATGTTTGCACTGAACCTGACCTTGAGGACTTGATGGATGACCCCAAGATGCCAGAACTTGCTGAGGATGTGGATTCAGTTGATGATTCTGAGGATAGCAGTGGTGAATATGGCAGCGGCGATGAAGGCGACATGCCACAGGACTTCCCATTCCTCAGGACACAGAATCACCCCCGCACTGACTCCAGACCTACGGAAAACCAACCCGAAGGATTTAAGGATACCACTGGAGGACCAGACTCAAGCAGAGAAACAAGAGGGCTCAGACATAACTTTACAGGTCCAAATGTTGAGGAAACACAAGTGGGAAAGGAACGCGAAGCCCCAACACAGACACAGGCTCAAGCAGCACTCCAGGATCTCAGAGACATCCTCCATCCACCTCGAAAAAAGGGCGCTGGACATGTTGATCCAGAGCTCAACATATTTGTTCGCACGCGACTGGAAGGCATGCAAGTGATCCTACATTTCTATGTGAAAAAGCAATCTTGTACCTACAACAGCTGGGCTGCATCATTGTGTCAGGCCATGGTGTCATTGTCAAGAGGACTGCATTGCACACAGCAGCTGCGCAGACTCACCAGGCAGTATATAAAAGACCGCACAATGCTCCCTCTGAATCCTTATGGGCACTGGAACGAGACAATGCTTGTCAACGAGGATCTGACAAACGAAATTAACATTTACCTTCTATCAATTGGCAACGAAATCTCTGGGGAAAAGCTTTGTGATTTCATCAATTCAGATGAGGTTAGGTCACAGCATGGCATTGATAGAAGAGTTTCCATGCGGACAGCTCAGCATTACCAAAGGTGCTGGGATACCGATATGGAGCACCAAAAAAGGGCCAATATGTTGATGGCCATGAGCGTGAGGATGTTGTCTTCTACTGGGAGCATGTTTTCTTACCACAGTGGCGAAACATTGAGCACCTCATGTTTAGCTGGGATGAAGACAACCTACTTGAGTTTGGGCCAAGACCATGGGGGCATCAAACCATTGCATGGTTCCATGATGAATCCATTTTTTATGCTCATGATCGGTGGCGCAAGATCTGGCATCACAAGGATGCACCTGCCAAGCCGTATGCAAAAGGGGAAGGCGTTTCAATGATGGTAGCTGACTTTGTTTCCGCGGATTTTGGGTGGCTTCGATCTCTTGATGGAACAAGGACAGCCTGAAGAATTCTGAAGCCAGGAAAAAATCGGGAAGGCTATTTTACCAATGGGGACATCCAAGCACAGGTCCAAGAAGCCATGGACATTCTCACAGAGTTCTATCCTGAGTATGACCATGTCCTGGTTTATGACAATGCGTCCACTCACCTCAAGCGTGAGGAGGATGCATTATCAGCCCGAAAAATGCCTAAAAATACACCCAAAGTTGAGAAGAACTGGGGTGTCAAGGTGTCACTTCATGATCCACTTAGTGGAAAATTTGTGCACAAGTGTGATGGAATGGCCGAAAAAACAAAACTCTGGATGGGCAATGCACACTTCAAAGATGGCACACCACAGCCACTTTATTTCCCTGAGGGGCATGAATGCGCTGGGGTCTTTAAAGGAATGGCCACAATTCTGGGTGAACGAGGCTACAGAGACATGTCCAAGGTTTGTGCTGAATGCAAAAACTTCAAGCACTTACCTCCTGCCATCAACTGTTGCTGCCACCAAGTTCTCTACAATGAACCAGATTTTGCCAATGTTGAGACAATCCTGGAGTCAATCTGCAAGGCATGCGGCTTCAAGCTGTTCTTCTTACCAAAGTTCCACTGCGAGCTCAATTTTATTGAGCAATGTTGGGGTTATGCAAAGCGGATCTACCGTTTAAATCCAGAATCATCACGAGAAGATGTACTGGAAAAAAACATGCTTGCCACATTGGAATCTGTTCCCTTGAAATCCATGCATTGCTTTGCTAATCATTCTCGTCGATTCATGAATTCATATATGCACAGACTGAATGGGAGACAAGCTGCATGGGCAGCAAGAGTGTACAAGGGTCACCGTGTAGTTCCTATGAACATCATGGAGGAGTTGGGAAGGAAGGGAATCATTTAACATTGTTTATGTGTTGAATTAAACCCCTTTCACATGTTGAGTTTGTTTCTCAGATGACATGCAACGTTCGACGCTCATTCCATCAGATCACACGCCACAATCAGTGATTGGAGATAGATGCCAAATTTGTTTCTTTTATTTCTCAGTCATTTCTTACTCCTTCATCATAAGATTGTGAATACATACAATAAACAACTACTATTACAAAATGTTGGTCACCGATTTCCCAATTCTTTCTCGAGAATTGCAGGAAGAGCACCCTGCAGTTCCCCCGAGGCAAAACTTCCTAATCCGACCAGGATTGTCACACAAAAGTAACACCATGTGACATTGGTCAATTATGAACGTCGTCTACCTTACAAGACTACAGAGCACTGAACACCGCAACTATCCAGGATGCAAACCCACTACCACTAATTCCTGAATTAATTGACAAACTCCAAGGAGCCCAATACTTTACCAAGTTCAATGTACAATGGGGATACAAGAATATCCACCTAAGGGAAGGTAATGAACACCTTGCAGCATTCAAGACACCATTAGGACTTTTTGAACCATTGATCATGACATTTGGCCTCTGCAATGCCCCGGCCACTTTCCAATGTTTTATGAACGCTATCCTGGCAGAATATATCGCTACTGAACGAGTGGTCATCTACCTAGATGATATATCAATCATTGGCACAGACCCTGAATGAACTGGATGACTGGACACACAAGGTCCTAAAGACACTCCAAGACCACAACTTATATTTAAAACCAGAGAAGTGTGCCTTCCGACAAACCTCTATTAGTTACCTAGGCATCAATATCTCTCAAGGATGAATATCCATAGATCGAGACAAGTTAATAGGAATTACAAAGTGGCCTACCCCAACCAATGTTACCAAAGTACAAGCATTTCTAGGATTCTGCAACTTTTACCAATGATTTATCCACTAATACTCATGAATGGCATGACCCTTGTTTAACTTGACAAAGAAAGAAAACCCCTTCAGATGGGAAGATGATGAAGAACAAGCATTTAGAAAATTAATCCAGGCATTTACAACAGCCCCAGTTCTCATGCTACCTGATCATACTAAACCTTTCCAACTCATCTGTGATGCGAGCAACTTTGCAGTCGGCTCCATTCTAGAACAACCTGATGAATTTAACCAATGTCACCCAGTAGCCTACTTCTCAAAATCCTTGGACCCTGCACAGCAAGAGTATATGATCTATGATAAAGAACTCCTTGCCATTGTCTCATCTCTCTGGCACTTCTGACACTACCTTGAAGGCACCACACATCCTATTTGTCAAGACTCACTGTTGAACTATCCAGTTCAAGAGCGAGGGATAAGCTCGAAGATGAGTCAATAGACGTCCAAGACGGTGTGGGCAAGAAGCAGAGTCCAGAGTAGTAACAAATACCAGAGAGGCACTGTTACTGTGAGAGTTGAGCAGTCATGCAGAGAGAAGGCCAGGATAGTCACAAGGGGATGGTCCTTAAAGGAGTATCCCAGGGATGGAGAGTGCCATAAACAAATGGACAGTCTGAGGACTGTCTGCTACTTTATTGAGCGCTTATATACTACAAGAGAACTGCTAAATAGGGAACAAGTCATAACCTTGTTATCAAGCACAATAGAGTGATGAGTAAGAAGTCGGAGTATGCTTACTGAGCATGCTCAGTCATGCTCCATAAGCTGCTGAGTAAGAAGGCTCCTCTTGATGAGTAAGAGCCTTCACTGTCCACGTGTTCACTGCTTTAAGTACACGTGCAAACACCTGATTCATTTCCTGTTAGTTAGTTTAGGGCCGGTCATTTGAGGACTTGTATTCTGGTTAGGGGAATAGTGTTATTCTATAAGGCCTCTTATATAGTTCTATTAGGGTCCTTAAAGTCGACCCTAATGTTTCTATTGAGGTCCCTAGTATTGCCTTATAGTTCATTCTATGGTCATTAGAGTTAGTCTAATAACGTGTTGCAGGGTCTTTGATATTGTGTTAGTGTCTATTGTAGAGCACTTATAGTCATCCTAAAGGGTCCCTAGGAAGGTCCTAGTATTGTCTTTTATTGCTAAAAGGGTTGCCTCTAAGTGGGGCTTGCTGTATGTCGATTGTGCTGAGAATTGCTCATGTGACAATGCACACGCGATATTGTGGACACCTCTACTCACCCCTTTTGCTCAAGTGAACAGGGTGACACCATAGAGGCTGGGTTTCCTCCTATAAGGAAGGGTCCTTCAAGGGCCCTCTCCGGAGAATGGTTCATGACACTATTGATCTATGGACAGACCACAATAATTTGACATACTTCATGATGAAACAGAAACTCACTTGGAAACAGGCCCAATGTGCACTCCTTCTCAGCAATTTTGACTTCACTATCATGCATCACCCAGGGACCACAAATAAAGCAGATGGTCTGTCCAGGTGGCCAGACTTTAAAGAGGGGATACAAAATGAAAATGATGGAAAGGTGCTCCTAGATGATAAATATTTTAAAATCAGAGCAATGCACACCTCTGCTACAGAACCAATCAGTGACCAAGACCTCCAACAACAACTACGATCCAGCAAGGACTACAATCCAGAAGTATCTAACACATTAGCAATCATTATAAAAAATGGACCAAGGCAACTATCCAAAGGTCTACAGGACTGGAGCCTTGAAGATGGACTAATTTTATTCAAAGGAAACGTCTACATCCCAAACAATGACACCCTACGAAAGAAAATCCTGAAACTACATCATGATTCCCCCACCACTGGACATCCTGGCCAATGGAAAACTTACAAACTAATCAGCCAAAACTATTGGTGGCCAGGAATGCTAACCTACGTCAAAAGTTATGTAGATGGTTGTGCAATTTGCCAAAGTACAAAAAACTGCCCAAAGACAGAAACACTCCTTGTACCAATTACACCAGCTGGAGAAGTATGAAAAAGCATTACCATGGACTTTATCATGGACCTACCAATTTCACAAGGCTTCAACAGCCTCCTAGTTGTGGTAGATCAATTCAGCAAAGCGATAATTATTACCCCTTGCCACAAGACAATCACAGCAGATGAAATAGCAACACTAATTATGAACAATGTCTGGAGAAGAATAGGCCTTCCAGCTCAAATAATATCAGACAGAGGCCCTCAATTCACAGCAAAGGTTACTCAAGAACTATGGAAGAAATTAAATGTCAAAGTATCATTGAGCATGGCATATCACCCACAGACAGATGGAGAAACAGAACAAGTTAATCAAGAACTAGAACAATACCTACAAATATTTTGCAACCACCAAGCAGACAATTGGACAGAACTAATTCCCTTTATGGTGTTTGCACATAATGCCAGACAACACAGTGCAACAAACAAACCCCCTTTTGAGGTCTGGTATGGCTTTAACCCAACATTTGCTCCACCCCTTGCCTTTACATCAAAGTTCCCTTCAATCCAAGAAAGACTAATGAGACTAAACCAACTCAGAGAAGAAGTAGCTGCTTCTCTGAACCAAGCAACCAAAATCATGAAACAATCAGAACCTCAATCCCCAACATTTCACTTTTACAGAAGGAGATCAAGTATGGTTGGAAGCCACAAATCTACAAACCACTCACCCAAAAGCAAAACTAGCCCCTCGACATTATGGACCATTCAAAGTCATCACTGCATATCCAGTCAACCTTTGCCTTGAGTTACCAAAGTCTTGGAAGATACACCCAGTTTTTCATCATTACCTAATTAAACCTTACAAGGAAACTATTGCCCATGGCCCTAACTTCTCGAACCCACTGCCTATACTGGTTGAAGGAGAAGAACAATATGAGTTTGAACAGATCTTAGACTCTCGACTTTCCCCAAACCACAAAGGGATCCAATACCTAGTTAAGTGGAAAGGATACACTGCTGCAGAGAATACTTGGGAACCAGCATCTAACCTATCAAAAGCACAACTACTTGTCAAAGACTTTCATCAGAAACATCCGAAGGCGCTTAAAACAGTTCCCACCAGGGGTAACCCCTAACCAATAACTCCAACCATGACTTCTGTTGACAACTATCTCTATCCTTGATACCAAAGAACTTTTTTAAGAACCCCTGTGATCACATGCACCCAATCAACAATGGCTATCCCCAAAACAATCCATAGAACATGAGGGAGTTCCCCGCAACCAAGCAGACTTTGACTCTTCATATGCAAACTACTCCACCTTCCAAAGAAACAAGAAATCCCTACTGATGCAGGAGCAACAAGTCTACAAAGAGGGGATGAATGTTACAAACCAAGGCCAGGTCCTGGCCATATATTGTCCTACTTTACTCAAGAAAGACCCCTCTTGCTTTGTATTGTCAATGCACTTCCATTTTCTGGGCTATCCCTCCTGAAGGCTATTGTGAAAGGCACTATAACATGACCAAGCACCCATTTCCTAATCGGGTAATCATCGTGTGGCAGCCACATGGCCACTCAGCCACCAAGAACCTGAAACAGCAGCATGAACTCCTACAAACTGTTGCATAACTCATATGATGTCATCTAAGCCCCAATGACATCATGGCTGACTGAGCAACATATCTATAAAGAGGGGATGAATGTTGCAAATCAAGGCCAGGCCTTAACCATACAATGTCCTGTTGTAACTCAACAGAGTCCTTTTCTTTTCATATCCTCTACCCACCTTGGTTCCTGTTGCGCAGCATAGAGCGCAGCTAACAGGCCAAGCAACCCACCTTTGAGGTTGTGCTAATGCTCAAGTGATATTGGGGTGTAGAGCAATGTGTATACTCGTCTACATGTATGGTATTTATACCTCTATGACCCAGGGCTGTTCCTAAGTCCAAAACAGGTGACTACAGGTGTCCACTATATCGCGCATTAAGTGACGCATGATGTGGAAACGTTCTAGACACAGCGTAAGGCTGCATCTTGTGATAGATAGCGTAGTTAGCGTAACCCTATTGCCATAAGCGCATATACTAAAGTTCTGTCTAACACGTAACATCTATGAGCGGATCTTGAACCTTGTATGAAGGTCTTCGCCTTCTTTGATCCGTTCGGGTTCCGGTTCAACAGTTCCCAATCAACCTCTCCCCCTAACCAAGTGTACATTGCAAAGGACCTTGGTTTCCAATCCCTCTGAATGTGCTAAAAGCACCCTCCTTCCTATCAGAGCAACTTACCACATGTGGGCCACATGACCATTCAGCCACTTGCTACCAAAACACTGGAAGGACTCCTAGACCTCTTGGATGATCTAAATGATGTCATAAAGCACCACTGACATCATAGCTGACTGAGCAACTCCACCATGACATCATATGCTCACCAAGCACTCCACAAATGATGTCATTATGATATCATCACTCCACTGTCTCCCTAATCGTCCTGAATCACCCATAGGTCTGACACAACGTGTTTATGCCCTTAGAATCTGATTGGAGCAGTCCATAGAGTCTGAGTTATTTTCTGTAGTTTGTACTCAGACCTGTAACTAGTATATAAGACCCAATGTAGCATGGCAGTCATCAGACTGTCCATTTGTGATACTCTCATCCTCCTGGGTACTCCCCCATGACTGCTCAGTCTAAAGTCTTCCCTCATCCTCAAGGTACTCTTCAACAACCGCCTTGTCTAAAGGCTCTTCACTGCACTGGCCTCCAACCTTCGCCTCTGCCTCCTGCAACACGTACCAGTCCCCATCTGGTATCTTCTAGTCATTTGGCTCATCCTCCTGTTCAATGCCATTTATGCCATGTACCATCTGTTCCAACCTTTGCCCACCTGCTCCTGAGTCCTTTGTGATCAGCAGTATGTGTCTTGACAACCTGTACCCAGTCAACCACAGCCATCCCTAAAACAAGCCATAGAACACAAGGAAATTCCCCACAAACCAACAGACTTCAACTTTTCATATGCAAACTAGCCCATCGACTTTACTCCATCTTTTAAAGAAGCAAAGAACCCCCTATCCATTGCAGGAGCAACAAGTCCATAAATAGAGGATGAATGTTGTGGACCAAGGCCAAGTCCTGGCCACATATTGCCCAATTTCACTCAAAAGAAACCCATCTCACTTTTACATTGTCAATCCACTTCTATTTCATGGGCTACTCTTCCTGTGGTACAAGATATTGCTGTCACAAAGGCACTATGACATGACTAGACACCCACTTCCTAATCAGGTAATCATTGTGTGGCAGCCACATGGCCACTCAGCCACCAAGGACCCAAAACAGCAGCATGGACTCCTACAACTTGTTGCATAACTCATATGACATCATTTAGCTCCAATGACATCATGACTGACTGACTCCACAGTGACATCATCTGCTCACCAAGCACTCCACAGTGACATCATAATGGTGTCATCACTCCACAATAATCAGTAATATGCTCAGTCAGCCCTAAACCTGACACAAGTGAGTTTATGCCTCTACAACCCTATTGGATGGTACCAAAGAGTCTAGAATAGTTCCTGTTCTTTGTAATCAACCATGTACACAGTATTTAAGCCCCAATGTAGCATGGCAGTCATCAGACTGTCCATTTGTGATACTCTCCTTCCAAAGTACTCCTCAGCAACTGCTTTGTTTAAAGTCTTCCCTTGTCTTCAAGGTACTCTTCAACAACTGCCTTGTTTGAAGCCCCCTTGCTACACTGGCCTCTAACCTTTGCCTTTGTTTGTCACAATAACCAGTACATCCAACCAGACCAGCAACCAGACAAGCCAACCTGGACATATCTTGTGTTTCCCATGCGTTCTTATGACTCACATTGCCTTGCATGTACCACCTGGTTCTTGAATGTTCTAGTATGATCGCCTCATTGTTTCCTCATGAATGCTATTTGATATAGCATTCCATATGTATATAAACCTGACATTTGCTGAGAACAAGCCTTAAGCTTGTTCTCCTGTGAAATATCACTGGTTAGAGCTTCAGGACTGTAGGCTTGCAGGGAATCAAGCAAATGCCCCAGAAAGTCTCTCATATCCTCAAGTCTTCGAACATGAAGACTTATCATTCAAGCTTTCTCTCTGCGGTACACAATTGCCTCAGCATTGTTGTCACCAAGTTCCCTGATTCTCGTGAGAACTCTCATTCTCACTCAACTCTGTGCACACGTCTCGTGTGTGAAATGATTTGTCAACGACACTGCCCCCAGTCAGTGACATTGTCTCTCGCAACACTTACCAGTCCCCATCTGGTATCTCCTCCTTGTTTGGCTTGTCCTCCTGTTCAACATGATCTATGCCACTGTCCATCTGTTCTGACCCTTGCCCACCTGCTCCTGAGTCCTTAGTGATCAGTAGTATGTGTCTTGACACTAATGCATTCCCTGATCTGTGGGATAAGATCAAGAGATGGGTACATACAGATGATCAGGCTGACTTTCTATAAATCTGGGAGGAGATCTCCACTGATCCTCAGGCTCCAGAAACCTTATGAAGTACCTTGGGTCTGAATGGATGCCTGTGGTGCATATGTGGTCCATGGTTTACTGGAAAATTTGGCATATCTTTGAGGAAGGGGACACCAATATCTTGATCAAAGCATATGTGATCCACCAGATCTAAAGATAAGATGACTTGATCTTTTTAGATATCATCATGTCCTCAAATCACACTGGCTTAGCAGCAAGCACCATTGGTGGATCAATCAAATATTATTTGTGCATCACATGGTGCAGTATTCCCAAAACAGGCACAAATGGCAGAACATTGGGCTTGATGGTCAGGACCTGGCAGCTGACAGGTGCCAGAACATTTTCACCTTTGCTGATAGCATCTCATAAGATTCAATCTTGCAATTTGATGAGATCTGCTTCCATGTCACTTCACAATCCCATTCTGGCATGTTTTACTCAATCAATCTGATGAAATTAACTTGTGATTGCACAGATTATCCCTGGATTAGATTCTGCAAACACATTGCAGCAATCTACATCCACTTTCCCTACCTCTGTCCTGAGGAGAGCACACAAAAAGAGATTGCAAATAAATCACCTGACCTGCCATCCCCATCCACCAGACCAAGGGAGAGCCTAGTAGCTCTCATTGTTATGGCGTCACAGCTGTAAGAGCGTTAGCTCAAGGTTCAGTGGGGCCAAGTCCCTGTGACTTGGTTCAAGGGTTCAATGGGGGCCGGCTCAGAGAGACTGGGTCAAGGGTTTAGTGTCTCAAGACTAAGTCAAGGATGACCTAATCCACAGACAGAGTTGATCTCCTGGTTTCACAGAAGAGGAGGACAATGATGGAGAAGCAGAGTAGAAAGAGGAACACAAAGGTTCCTTGTGACCATCTTAGGTCAAGCAAAGTATAAGCCAACACAACACAAGTTGTGATTGAGAGACAGTACAGGGCAAAAGGATGCGACAGGAAATGGGACAAAGCTAAGCTTGGGACATTCCCCAGCTTTTACAGGCAGCTTAAATACTGTATGTAGCGAGGCTGTACAGTACTATAAGCAGAACAATAGATAAAGGTGAGTCAATGGCAAAAGTAACTCGACAATAGATGAAACACAATAAGTGAAACACAATAGGTGAAACACAATAAGTGGCCATCAACATCAAGGGATGAAACGGTAACCGAGGGAACAAGGGTGACAAGAGAAAAACAATAATGAGAGAATTTATGGGTGAACCGACAAGGGGTTAGATCACAACATCATGCCCCCCTCATGCTTAGTTCTCCGAACTAATCGGTCTCCAGACCCGACTCACGGAGTTCATCGCCTTCAACTTCTGGCCACATGCTCTGGGGCCCCATTGCCCTGGGACAGAAGCCTCTGTAGCTTCGGTGAGTCCTCCTAAGGATACAATCCACTTGACCACTGCAGTTGGTATGAGGTCTGTTACAGTCTTTGTTCCAGTGCCCTCTGGTGTTACAGTGCTTTGCAGATGTGTTGTCGCTTCCTGGAGCTGATGACGCTGTGCTTTAGTCATTCATGCAGGAGTGAGAGGGGTGTTAGGGGGTGCTAGTGTCGTCAGAGAACATTTGGGGGAAGTGGGAAGGTGACCCCATGGGAGCATTGTTTTGGGATTGGTCGATAGCACAAGGGAGGTATTCGAGAGGGGGAGTTAGGGAGAGAGGGGGATGAATGGGTAGTGAGGAAGAAGGAGAGGTGGGAAGTTCCTTTGATTCTTTGATTCTGTCGTAGCTCCCTGCTAGTGAATAGTATGGTCCGGTACTACGAGTGAGGCCTCTGTTGGTCATGAGGTTGTCGAGTTGATGGCGAACTCGGACGGAAGTGTTGTTGGCGCTGAAGGTGAGCACGGATGGTGGCGGTCTCTTTGGTGTGAGCCTGGATCTCATGAAGTCGATCAGCCAGTTGTCCCTGCAGAACACTTAAGGCTCCTTGGATCGATGCCTGTTTGCCCTCTAAGATTTTTAGTTGAAATGAACTGGTGCGGAGGCGGTAGACGTCAGCGAGGGCACTGGGGTCATGAAGGTTTTCAAGAGCCTGGGTGGTGTCAAAGTGGAAAGGATGGTCCTCAATTAGGAGGCAGAGGTCAGACGCGGTTACAGAAGGGTGGGGGGCAGAGATAACAGGCCAAGCAATGAGCTTTTCTCCATAAGTGGGTTCTCCTCAACCCATAGTTCTTAGAAGCATAGGTTCGCCATTATATAGAGTGATGCGTAAGTATGGTAGGAGGTGTTTCCGCCCAATTAATGTTAATATAGAAAGGGGGAACATGCATGTAAGGTTCGTAAACAAACCAGGGGGGGCCAGGGTGAGTGGGATCCGCTTCAGTTGGGGTGGGTGAAGGGGTCCCTTTGCAGATAGCAAGTGGGTTGAGGGTGGTGGCGAGGTCCTGGAGTTCGGTCTCTTCTGGAACGATGAGGGTGCACTGGTCAATGATATGTTGGATGACTTCAGGTGAGAGGGGTTCTTGTTTGATGGTGGGGGAAGGGGTGAGAACAGGTAGAGGAGGATGAGTTAGAAGCAGGAGACGAACATAGGAGTATTGTAAGCGGAGGTAGCGTGTTCATGGTGCCAGGCCAACCACTCAGAAGGAGTGGGAGTATTTATGGAGGCTGACCGTGTAATGTGATTCCATACCAAATCTGTAAGTACTGCTCTCCGTATGGACAAATGAAACTCTGAAAAACGGGGGTCCATCATGAGAAGTTGAAAGCCGCGGAAGTTGCCAGGGGAAAGAATTCCAGAAAACAGTTGTTCCCTGGTGGCTATGTTAAAGATGGTGTGTCCGCAGTCGGGGATAGTGGGATCATTAACTGAATAGGAAGGGGGGTTACGAGAGTTAATTCGGGGGAGTAGGGTACGTTGCTGTATCGTAAGATTTGAAAACTGATTCTCTAGGTCATCTAGACTCTTGTCTGAGTGATGTGATTCTGTGGGGTCAAGGTTAATGGAAGACATGGTACGGAGTTTGGTGGGTTGTTGTAGGTGAAACATGGTGACAGCGTCCTGAGCATTTTTAAGGTTTGAAAGGGGCTCCCATGTGTCTTCTGCCACGGAGTACCCTTTCCATTGGACCCTGTACTGAAGACGGCCCCAGTGGATACGTTGAGCGGTGATTCTTTCAACTTCGTATTCTCCTGAGATAAGGTCAGGTGGTGGTTCAGAAAAATTTGGTCCGTGTTCAGTTGTCTCTGTGACTGGAGATAAGAGGGAGGTGTGAAACACGTTGTGGATGTTCCATTGGGAAGGAAGTTGTAGTTGATAGGCGACGTGGGAGATTCTTTTGGTAACAGTAAAAGGTCCGAACCATTTGGGGCAGAACTTATGAAACTGATGGGGAGTTTTTAAGTTAGTACCCTCCAACCAAACCTTTTGTCCTTCTTTGAAGCCTTGAATTTGGTTTCTTTAACCCAGTTGTCTTGTGTTTTCCTCATTGTTTCTTGTGCTGATTCCCTCATGTCTTTCAACGCTTGGAGTCGCTCTTGGATTCCAGGGAATTTGGACTTAAGTTGAGTGCCGAGTCCTTGAGGGTTAAAACCTATGAGAAGTTCATATGGGGTTTTCTTGGTGGTGGTGGATTTGTGGGCGTTAAAATGATATTGGGCTATGGGGAGCCAGTGCGCCCATTCTTCTTGCTTCTCCCCTGTGTAGATGCGTAAGTACATTTCTAAGGTTTGGTTAGTCCTCTCTGATTGTCCTGTCAGTTTGGGGGTGGTAGGCGGTGCTCAGATTTTGGTTAATTCCGAGGATTCAGGGAGATTTCTTGAAACAAGTTGGAAGTAAAGTGGGAGTCGCAGTCGGAAATAATTTTGGAGGGAACTCTGGTCCATGGGAAGGCATAACGTAAGAACAGTTTGGCCATTTGTAGGGTTCCCATGTCTTTACGGCAAGGTATGAATATAGCGGCTTTAGTGGAGTCGTGGTCAGTGATGGTCATGATGGTGTTATTGCCTTCTGATGGTGGGAGGTCAACGATCCAATCAATGGCGATAGTTTGGAAGGGTTTTTGAAATTCTGGGGAGATGGGGTAAATTGGGGGGCGAGTTGGGTGTGTGGAAGACTTGTTAGTTTGACAGGTGGCTGCAGCCTCGAATGTAGTCCCTGATGAAGTAGGCCATCTTTGGCCACCAGAAGGATTCTTGGATTGAATACAAGGTTCGGGCATTTTCCTGTATGTCCCCCAAGAATAGCTGTCATGATAGGTGTGCAAGATTTTTTCGTAAGAGGGGTTCTTGGTATGGTACCACCTAGTTTCCCTATCTTTGAATAGTGCAGTCTTCTTCTTCCTGAAGACCGTGTTTGACTTTCCACATAAGGAGATCTGACTTTTCGCTTTCTTTGTTCGGTTAGTACTTGGGATATAGAGATCCTCAGCTGTGAAGTGTGCTGAATGAAAAGTTTGTCAGGTAGTGCTGTGATGTTCTGGTTATCTCCTGACCCATCATTGTGGTCAGGTCATCATGAGAGAGCGTCCACGCGATTGGAGGTTCCAGGTTTGTGGTGGATCTTCAAAATGGTAGTCTGCCAGTGTGGAAATGTAACCTGCAATTCTTCGATTAATTTTGTGGGGGAGTTGATAGTGGGCCAGGTTAGCATGGTCAGTAAAGGATTTTGATGGGGTGTTTTGTTCCAACCAATAGGTATTGCCAGTGTTGAAGTGCTAGAATTAGGGCTAGGAACTCCCTATCCCATACTGGATAGTTCCTTTCTGCTTCGTTGAACGCATGTGACATGTTGCCAATCATTTTTCTTTTTCCCCTTGGGTCCTTTCTGAAACAAAATCGCTCCAGTGGCAAATTGTGAAGGCGTCAGTTTCTAATTCGTATGGGAGGTCAGGGTTGGCAGTGTATAGTTCCAGGGTCATCGCAGACCACTGATATCAGGGTTTCCAGAGCTGTGGTTGCTTCTGGGGTCCAGAGAAGGGGGTTCCTTTCTTGATCATGGAAAAAATGGGGTGAAGCTATTTTTGCGAAGTCTCAGATGAATGGTCGTTGGTAATTGAGGGTGCCCATGATTTGTTGTACCTGTTTTAGATTATTGGGGGGTCTCAGGCCAGTTCTTGAGACCGTCGTCCATTTTGACTGGGTCGATTTTGAGGGTTCCTTGGTTGATCCGGAAACCCAAGAAATCAATTTCGTGTTGTTCAAAGGCGCATTTTGATGCTTTCAGGAAATAGGAGTCCTTTTCGAGTAAGGTCAAGGAACTCGTGTGTAATTTGTTGGTGAAGGAGCTCTTCTCCCTACCCCTGTGGCTATTGCCACATCGTCTAGGTAGTTGCAGGTGTTCTCTGGGTATTTTAGAAGCCAGGGTCGGAGGGTATGGTTCATTGCTCAGTTGGAAGGCAGCTGGGGCATTGGTAAAGCCAAAGCCCATTACCATGGGGATGAAGGTACCGAATTGGGTTTTAAAGGCACCTTTGTGTCGGTCTTCAGGGTGGATAAGAATGTTATTGTAGCCAGCTCGGACGTCGAATTTACTGAAGGTGGTTTTGCCCCTTAGTCGGTGCAATTGTTCTTCCATGTTGGGTAAGGTGTGGTAATCAGGGACTGTGGCATTATTAAGTTTTTGGTAGTCGACTACCATTCATGGGGCGGTGCCATCCTTTTTTTGAACAAAGAAGACAGGAGATATGAAATCTGAAATGCCATCTTTGATGAAAACCCTTAGCTAGATCCTCTTGTATTTGTCTCGATAACTCTTGTTTCTCATTCTGGGGGAGTGTGTAAGTTCAGCAATCAAGGAACTTGGGGGCATCAGGTTTCAGGGTGATTCTAAAGCTGAGTTCTCCCCGACTGGGTGGGAGTCAGTCTGGCTGCTTCTTCTGAGAAGACCTTCTGATGTCGTAAGTATTCAGGGGGAATGGTGGTTGTCCTTATTTGTGCGATCCAGATTCTTGGTGGCTTGGCTAGGGGATAGGGGGTAAGAAGGATCCCTAAGTGGTTTCTTAGACGACCGGTGCTCCAGTTGACAAGGAAGGTCAATTGCTTTTAGGAAGGGGTAACCGAGGATCATTCTATCTTCTCCCAGGTTTGTGATGTAAAAGGTAAGAAGTCGTGTGGTGGGGACCATGCCGTACAGCCATATGAGCATAATGGGTTAGCTGCTCCTCCTTGGTTATTGGTATCATCTACATTAATGATGGGTCTGGGGGTTCTGAGGGTTCGGAGTGGGATTTGTAATTTCCCCACAATTCCTTGACTGATGAAATTTTCCTGTTGCTCCGCTGTCAAGGAGCGCTTGTCCAGTCTTTCCATTGGTTGTTAGCATAAAAGGAACTTTCATTGAGTTTTCTTTATGGTTGACAATGGTATCTATTTGGGCCTCTGTGCTGACTGTCGCACTTTGGCCTAGAGAAAATCCTCTTTGAGGATGAGATCCCAGATTTTGGCTCGTTCTTCGGCTGGCAGGGTTTTCATGCATGCTACCATGGAAGCTGGTTCTTCTTCCTTAGATGGTTCTGGGGTTGATTCGGTGACTCGGGCTTTAGGAGTGGTGGGAGTCATGTTTTTAGGGCATTCCCGGCTAAGGTGACCCTTCTCCCTGCAACGGAAGCAACGTCCTTCTTTTGCCAATTGTTTTCTTTCTTCTTCAGTGAGCTTCTTAAAGTTGGACTTGGCAGCATCTACCTGCATTCGGTCAGAGTGATGGGGTTTGTGTTCCAAGGGGGAGTGTGTGGTTTTCCCTTTAAGTTTTTCTCTGATGGTGATAAAATGCCGGTGTTGTCTCCTGGCCTCCTCCTTCCATCTCTGAAGAGTGGTGGGCCAGATATCTCTGTTTAGAATTGCACGATAGAGCCCGATTTTTAAGCCATTTTTGAAGCTTTCAATAGCGATAACGTCCATTTCTGGCCATCCTGTTTTGTTTAGAAGTTGTTCGAAGGTGGAGATGTAATCGTCAAGGGATTCCTTCATTGTATGTTTGGCAAGGGCTGCTTGGGCGTCTTCTTTCTCTGCAGTGTTGGTGAACTTAAATGTGAAGTCTGTGACAAAGTCACTCCACAAGGCTTCGTCCATTCTGTTAATGGGGTTTTGGGCCCTGCTTACTTTTTCCCTGAGTGCAGTCGCCTGTGAGTTGACCCATTCTTCGACTTTTTCTCCTTGAATATAGGAGAGGGCTAGCATGGTTTGTTTAAAAGGGGAAACCATCACTGCTTTATCATCATTAAGGCTGTCACAAGAACCGGTAAATCGGACCGGACCAGCAACCGGATAAGCCTACCCGGACATGTCTCAAGTTTCCCGTGTGTTTTATGACCCTTCTGTAGCCTCGCACATACCAGACGTTTCCTGCGTGTTCTAGTTCAATCGCCTCACTTCCACCTCATGAATACTATTTGATATAGTATTTAGCATGTATATAAGACTGCTGTTCAACGAGGACAAGCCCTAAGCTTGTTCTCCTGTGAAATATCACTGGCTTTCAGCTTCAGGACTTGTAGGCTTGCAAGACATCAAGCAACCCATCTGAAATCTCTTCTACTCATAAGTCTTCTCAACGCGAAGGCTTATTCGTAGTCTTCCCTCTCCGCAGAACATATTTGTCTCAGCAATATCGTCTCCGAGAACCCCAAAATTCACGAAGACTTAGTGTCTCACTTGACTCGCTACGCTTGTCTCGCGCATGAACTGATTTGTCAGCGACACTGCCCCCAGTTGGTGACATTAGAACAAGCTTACCCTCGAACCCTTGACCCGAACACATACACACACATCCACCCCCAAATACAACGATTTTTGAAAGATGACTTCCATGGCCAGAGACTGGAGGTTCAAAGGACAAGGAAAACCTACAGAAGAAGGACTAAAGAAACTCAAGTGTCCCTTCAAACTGAACCCAGACCTCAACGAAGCACTTGTTCCTGAGGCCTTCAGAGAAAATGCTCACTTCCTCAGAGTAGGAATAAACAGTGTACCCTGGACTGGGTACTATGCTTATTACAGGAAGGCCAAAGTAGGCCTTGGAACCCTCTACGGCATATGGTTCAAAATCCAACACCACGAAGACTACTTCGAGGCCTACCGCATCGCACGCCCGGCTCTCAGACTAACCTTTGACCCCCTCAAAGGTCTTGATATGGAACAGCTCATCAAATCAGGAGAACCAATTCCTAACTCGAAGAACCCATCTCGTGCCCCGACCCCTGGACCCGCACCCGCCGAACCTATGGAACAAGAACCACAAACCACAACACAAATTTTCATTGCGGCCGACAAACCAGAAGAACCACCAGCACAGATACCTCAACAACTCGCGTCGTCCGGAACGGCGCAGGCGTACCCATGCTCATCCTTGTTCCAGGGCTTCAAGGGACGCGAAAGACGACCTCCGAGCCCAGACCCTGACGACTACGACGCATATGCCATGTATGACCTCAACACACGCCCCTCCAACAACAGTAAACTTGAAGGTGTCCCACCCAAGGCCTTCAATGGCAATCGCACATGCACTCATGCATTCCTCACCGCGTTTCGACATTTTATGAGGATGAATTTTGACAGCAAAATTGCTCAAAACCCCATTAAGAAATGCGCCTACTTCTTATCGTTGATGGAAGGACCTCGTGTTGACGGTTGGGTCGAAGCTATGGACGAATGGCTTGAAAAAGTTATGCTCGATCCAGAAGAAATTCCCTTTGGCCTCACTGCCTGGCAAGCCATGGAGCAGCAATTCAAACGAGCGTTTACTGATTACGCCAAACGCGAACGCGCACAAGACCAACTACGAGAACTCAAAATGAAGGACAACAACTTGGATGAATATATAGCTAACTTCGAACTACTAGCTCGACGAGGGTCTCTACACACGGACGACCCAATGGTCATGCGTCTATTCGCATGTGGCCTCCCTAAACCATTGGTAGAAGCAATCATCAGTCAGGAAGATCCAACCACCTTCCAAGAGTGGATGTCCGGCGCCCAGAAGCAACATCGCATCTGGATGCGCAAATGTGCAGTCCTCACCGATCATGCCAATACACATAATCGCAATGCAAATCCGAATCGACCCTGGGCCCGTCTCTCCACCTGGGGAACATGCAGCAGCAATAATGCCACCGCACCACGCGCACGCTTACCACCTCGCGACCCAAACACAATGGATACCAGCGCGGGCACAGCACGCAAAGCGATTACTGAAGCTGACAAGGAAAAACATTGCGCCAAAGGCAGATGTTTTCATTGCTCAAAACAAGGACAGCTCACTAGGGACTGCCCCACGAAACCCAAACACGAACCAACATGCGCACGCACAGCGGAGGTAATTACCACCCCATCCGAATCCTCCGTTGTCGAGATTATTGAAGAAAGTGCAATGGCCAAAGTCGCGAAGGCCGCCAAAGCCCTTTCAAAAGAAGAAAGAGAAGAATTCATTAGGATGTTGACTGAAGAAGCCGATAACGACAAAGAAAAGGATTTTTCGGATGCCTGAGCATATCAGCGATTGCTCGGGCCTTAGGTACCAATGTACATAAAGTTATAAAAAGAAAGTCAATGCAGGTCAATTTGACTATATACATTGGAACCTCAAAAGCTGAAAAGAAAACTGTGTTAATCGATAGTGGAGCAACTGAATGCTTCATATCTCCCAAATTAACCAAACAACTCTGATTGAGAACGTGAAAACTATCAACACCCAGAGTAGTGAAAAACGTTGATAATACTCCCAATCGCCTAGGAAAGATCACTCAAGCAGTAGACTTAGAACTAAAACTGCTAGGACAAAAAGGCAAACATCAGTTCCTCGTAGCAGACATCAGACAAGACAATCTGATCTTGGGATACCCCTTCCTCGAATCAACAAACCCCAAAATCAACTGGACCAATGGAACACTAATGGGAAGGATAGTCTTATCCGGAAATGAAGAAACACCAGAATGGATAAAGAGCATCACCCAATGGGAAGAAGGCGACGAACTTTGGGTACAAACTCAACTGCGAAAGACTACAATTGCCCAACAATTAGCGGAATCTCAAGTACAATCAAAGCAACTGACCTGGCAACAAATAGTCCCTCTCCAATATCACGCCTATGGCCAAGTCTTTGAAGAACAAGAATCAGAAAGATTCCCTGGACCAAGAAAGTGGGATCATGCTATCGATCTTAGACCCGACGCCCCCACAACGATCAATTGTAGAGTATACCCTCTCTCACCTAAAGAAAAAGAAGAACAAGGAAAATTCCTTGAACAAAATCTACGACTAAAGCGAATCAGGAGATCCAACTCACCATATGCAAGTGGCTTCTTTTTGATTAAAAAGAAAGATGGTAAATTTCGACCGGTACAAGATTATAGAAACCTAAACAAGTGGACTATACCCAATGTCTACCCACTCCCCTTGATCCCAGAATTAATACATGCCCTAGCAGGCAAAGAACTCTTTACTAAATTTGATATCAGATGGGGCTACAACAACATTAGAATCAAAGAAGGAGATGAATGGAAAGCAGCCTTCAAAACTAGTGATGGATTATTCGAGCCAATGGTAATGTTTTTTGGATTGACCAACTCCCCAGCAACCTTCCAAATGATGATGGACGACATCTTTCAAGAAGAACTTGCTCAAGGATGGCTGAAGATTTATATGGACGACATCATTATCGCCACAGAGAACGATGAAGAGAAACATAAGTCTAAGGTCGATCACATCTTGTCAAAGTTAAGACAACACGACCTGTATCTCAAACCAGAAAAATGCCAATTCCACAAAAGAAAAGTCAAATACCTGGGAGTAATTATTGGCGAAGGAAAAATCACCATGGACCCAGTAAAAGTTAAAGGAATTGAAGACTGGCCTACACCAAAAACATTAAAAGAAGTTCGAAGCTTCCTTGGATTCTGCAACTTCTACCGCAACTTCATCCCAAATTTCTCAATTAAAGCTAGACCACTCAACAACCTAACAAAAAAAATAAACAATGGGAATGGACACCCAGAGAACAACAAGCATTCCAATCACTAAAAGACACATGCGTGTCTTACCCAGTCCTTCGAACTCCAGATTGGACTAAACAATTCATCCTTGACACTGATGCATCAGGATTTGCCATAGGAGCAGTTATTTCCCAAGAACATGAAGATGGACTCCATCCTATAGCATTCTATTCAAGAACACTATTAGACGTGGAAAGAAATTACAATGCACACGATAAAGAACTGGCTGCCGTCATCTTTGGCCTCAAAAGTGGCCGACCATTCTTCCTAGGCGCAGAAAAACCCGTCCGAATAAGGACAGACCACAAAAATCTTACATATTTCAAAGAACCACAGAAACCAACTGGACGACAAGCAAGATGGATGCAATACATGCAAGACTTTAATTTAATTATGGAACATATCCCGGGACACACCAATACAATCGCCGATACCCTTTCTCGTCGCAAAGACTTTAACAAGGGGGTGGAAGAACAAAAAACCACCCTTCTCCCACCTGAAATATTCACACGAAAAATCTACCTACCCGACAAACTAGACAAACAACGAGAAATCCTACGACAATTTCATGATGCCCCACCTGCAGGACACCCCGGAATAGCCAACACATGGGACTTAGTCAAACAACACTATGAAGGACCCAGACTATGACAATTTGTAGAACAATACGTGAAAGGCTGCGCCAAATGCCAAGAATCCAAAACCAATTTACCAAGAAAGAAAGCCACAACCTTCCCGCTTGACACACACGTCGAACAAGGCCCCTTTCAATACGTATCAATGGACCTTATTACTGATTTACCAAAATCAGAAGGATTCGACAGTATCCTCACCATTGTCGACCAAGGATGTTCTAAAGCGACCAAATTCATTCCATGTAACAAAACGATCGACGGAACTGGTGTCACACACAAGTACCTGAAACACCTCGTGCCCTGGTTTGGTGTCCCTAAAAGAATCATATCTGACAGAGACCCTCGATTCGCATCAAACTTCTCCAAAGTGTTATGCAAGAGCCTAGGCATCAAACAAAACATGTCCACTGCATTTCACCCTCAAACCGACGGACAAACTGAAAGAATGAACGCCTGGCTAGAACAATACTTGAGACCCTGGACTACGACCCATCCACACTCCTGGGCAAAAATGCTTCCCATCACAGATTATGCGCATAACTCATGGAAACACAAAGTATCACAACGATCACCACATGAACTCCTCATGGGATTCAAACCTCAAATTAACATAAATCTCGAAGATAACAACATCCCCGCCTCAACCGATCGTCTCAAAGAACTAGAACGATCTAGATACAATGCACAACAACTTCTAGAACGTAAACAACTACCCTCCAGACCTGATAACCCGGAAATGAAAGAAGGAACCCTCGTATGGCTAGAAGGCAAAAACCTCAAAACATGAGGAAACCACAAGCTGACCCCAAAACGTTATGGACCCTTCCCCATCATAAAGAAGGTTTCTAAAGTCGCCTACCAACTCCAACTTCCATCATCCATGAAAATACACAACATCTTCCATGTCAATCTGCTTCTACCATATATAGAAACGGAAGAATATGGCACGCCATTCACACGACCTCCTCCGATCATTGACAACAAAGAAGAATACGAGATTGAGGCCATTCTAGATGCCAGAAGGTTCAGACGAACACGTAAACTTCAATACCTCGTACATTGGAAAGGTTACCCATCATCAGATGACTCATGGGTCGACCACCATGACCTCAACGCCCCCAAACTCCTCAAAGAATTCTACTCTGCTATGGCTGGACAACCCAATGTATAAAAAGACCACCGTTCTCAATCAACACTCCCCACCACTCTATTCCTTCTACTCCAACATGTCCTCTAACGCCAACTCACCCACTGCCTCCTCCATTACCCTTGTCCCTACTCCTCCACACTCCCCAACTCTCATCCCTCTACCAATCTCTAGAGAACCGTCTCCATCCACGGCCGCAACTATCAACACTCAACTCCTAGTACGACGTGCAGCGTGACATGCGGCAATGATAGCACAAGCCCAAGAACTCTGGCATGAAGAAACTCTACCTACCATGCTACGAGCCTTCGGCAACCGCTCCCCCATCAGAGGAACTAACTCCCCAATCGTCCGCAGCCCATCCTATCATGTTCATTCCCCCTCTTCTGACCCCATTCCTGTCCCTCCTCGACTCGACACACCCATCCCCCAACAACCAATTAAGTTGGTACTCCTTAACAAAAACTTTGCCCCAGTACCCTTACGAAACAATGACAATCCCCCACCTGCCTACGTAACACCTGTAGCTCCTGGAACAGATGCTATGACTGAACTGCGCGAACTAGGAGACGGCTGGATGGAGGGAACTCTAGGACTTGACGTTTTGATCCCTGACCCAGGCAACAAAGACGATACCATTCCCCCACAATTCGTCCTACCCAATCTGACCAATGGATTCCCATCAGTCATCGCTACATACAGCCCTGGATGTCCTACTCATCGAATTTCGATTCGGGCTCGTGCCGACCCCTATCCTCATCCCCTCCTCACTACAAAAGACACTTTCTTATTCCAGGAAGGACTCAGACATACTAAAGCCATCAACGAAGCCCTCACCTTCGAACAAGATCTGTCTCTTGAGGCCGAAGTCCTTCGATATCGATTCGCCATTAAAAAAGCGCAACAGATGGCCAACCAACTCGTCACAGCTAGAGGACACTACCACAACATGCTGTGGGAAATTCAGGACAGTGAGGTCAGATTGGCCAGAGCTAATGCTAAAACCCGACTTGAACCCAGAATCCTATTCCAGTCCATGCCACAACTAACCAAACAAGAACATAAGGATGCTAAAGAGGCGATCGTGGACCCCTGGTATCAATTCTCCCCTCGTATCTCCGACAAATGCTCCTGGTGTCTCGATGGGGGACACAACACCATCGACTGCCCCAAAATTGTTACCTGCATCCTCTGCAATCGCCACGGACACAAGGCAGACCTCTGCAGAACCCCACATTGACGATGCAAAGCGCACAAAATATGTTGAGTTCCCCGAGACCAACTCCACTACCATACCCATCGCTGTGTCTCTAACGTCCACCCCTACATAGGTTAGACCTTAACAAGGGGGTAATGTCACAAGAACCGGTAAATCGGACCGGACTGGCAACCGGATAAGCCTACCTGGACATGTCTCAAGTTTCCTGCGTGTTTTATGACCCTTCCGTAGCCTCGCACATACCAGACGTTTCCTGCGTGTTCTAGTTCGATCGCCTCGCTTCCACCTCATGAATACTATTTGGAATAGTATTTAGCATGTATATAAGACTGCTGTTCGACGAGGACAAGCCCTAAGCTTGTTCTCCTGTGAAATATCACTGGCTTTCAGCTTCAGGACTTGTAGGCTTGCAAGACATCAAGCAACCCATCTGAAATCTCTTCTACTCATAGGTCTTCTCAACGTGAAGGCTTATTCGTAGTCTTCCCTCACCGTGGAACATATTTGTCTCGGCAATATCATCTCCAAGAACCCCGAAATTCACAAAGACTTAGTGTCTCGCTCGACTCGCTACGCTCGTCTCGCACGTGAACTGATTTGTCAGCAACACCGCCCCCAGTCGGTGACAAAGGCCCCAGAACAAATTAAATTCCATGATGAATCGTTTTGTTTTGTTCCTCTCCCCTGTGAAGGCAGTGGGTTCTTTGCTGCTGAGGGACCCATTAGTGCCTTGTGGTGCTGGGACAGCTGCTTGAGGGGGTGGGACGATGACTGGGGGGGCCTGGGTGGCCATCTGAGGGGCCTGAGTGGCCATCTGGGGGGGTTGTACAACGATTTGGGGTTGGGCCGCCATATTAGGTTCTGGGGGGTTCTGTGGTTCGATTTCTAGGGTCTCAATGGGTTCCTGGTTTTCAAGGGGGTCCTCTGGTTCTAAAGCAGGGGATTCGAAGGGTGTCTGAGTTTCGGCAGTGTTTTCTGGTTCAGGGGGGTTGCCTTCTGTAGATGAGGCTTCTGATTCTGATGGTGGTTCGTAGAGAGGGTTGTTTTCCCTCCAGTAGCCTAATCCAAGGCTGTTTCTGAGGAGTTCTAAGTCTAGGTGAGTGTAGAGCTGTCCTCTTCTAAGTCGTAGTTCAAACCAACGGTTGTTGATGAATTTGACTGGTAGTTCTTCGTCATTTTCGGTGGTGACGTAGCAGAGGAAGGTGTGAAAGCTGTCCCAAGTGGCAGCTCCTACAATGTGTTCGGGAAGGTCTGAGGATGGTCTAGGCTGGATGCGGACCCAACGGTTTGATGGTAGTTCAAGGTTGATCTCCAGAATGGAGTAGGGAAGCTTAGCTTGTGTCACGGCGTCACAGCTGTAAGAGCGTTAGCTCAAGGTTCAGTGGGGCCAAGTCCCTGTGACTTGGTTCAAGGGTTCAATGGGGGCCGGCTCAGAGAGACTGGGTCAAGGGTTTAGTGTCTCAAGACTAAGTCAAGGATGACCTAATCCGCAGACAGAGTTGATCTCCTGGTTTCACAGAAGAGGAGGACAATGATGGAGAAGCAGAGTAGAAAGAGGAACACAAAGGTTCCTTGTGACCATCTTAGGTCAAGCAAAGTATAAGCCAACTCAACACAAGTTGTGATTGAGAGACAGTACAGGGCAAAAGGATGCAACAGGAAATGGGACAAAGCTAAGCTTGGGACATTCCCCAGCTTTTACAGGCGCTTAAATACTGTATGTAGCGAGGCTGTACAGTACTATAAGCAGAACAATAGATAAAGGTGAGTCAATGGCAAAAGTAACTCAACAATAGATGAAACACAATAAGTGAAACACAATAGGTGAAACACAATAAGTGGCCATCAACATCAAGGGATGAAATGGTAACCAAGGGAACAAGGGTGACAAGAGAAAAATAATAATGAGAGAATTTATGGGTGAACTGACAAGGGGTTAGATCACAACACTCATTGAAGATCACATCATTATCACACAATCCCATATCTAGGCTTGAAAATGTTAATCAAATAGCAGAGATTGTTGAGGCTGCACAGGCTGCCAAATACAGTTTGGCAGCCCTATTGTAGCTGAGGACTCCCATGACTTTGTGCACTTCATGCACATCCTTGATTTCCCTAGGCCAGTCCATGATTCCTTGGACCTTGGAGGCCTCAATCTTCATCTTCCCTTCATCTATGTCCCAACCCAGCATGGTTAGTTTCTGCACCATGAACTGGCACTTCTTGGGTTTCAGGAAGTATGACTTCTTTTGTATCAGCATGAGTAGCTGTTACGAACCAAGGCCAAGTCCTGGCCGAGGACTGTCCTATTTTACTCAAGAAAGACCTCTCTCACTTTACATTGCCGACTCCCTTCCATTTTCTGGGCTATCCCTCCTGTGGTACAAGATATTACTATTGCAAAGGCACTATAACACGACCAGGCACCTGTTTCCTAATCGGGTAATCATTGCGTGGCAGCCACATGGCCACCCAGCCACCATGGACCCAAAACAGTGGCACAAACTCTTAGAAACTGTTGCATAAATCATCTGACGTCATCAAGGCTCCAATGACATCATGGCTGACTGAGCGACTCCACAGTGACCTCATAGGCTCACTAAGCGCTCCACAGTGACATCATAATGATGTCATCGCTCCACAATGATCAGTAATGCGCTCAGTAAGCCTAAAACTTGACACAAGCAAGTTTATGCCTCTGTAGTCCTAATTGGATGGTACCAAAGAGTCTAGAGTAGTCCCAGTGCTTTGTAATCGACCCTGTACACTGTATATAAGCCCCAATGAAGCATGGCAGTTGTCAGACTGTCCATTTGTGATACTCTCATACTCCTGGGTACTCCCCTGCAACCACTCAGTTTAAAGACTTCCCTCACCTCCAAGGTACTCTTCAACGACCGCCTTGTCTAAAGTCCCTTCGCTGCACTGGCCTCCAGCCTTCGCCTCTGCCTCTTGCAACACTTACCAGTCCCCATCTGGTACCTCCTCGTCGTTTGGCTCGTCCTCTTGTTCAACGCCGCCTTCGCCGCGTATCATCTGTTCCGACCCTTGCCCACCTGCTCCTGAGTCCTTAGTGATCAGCAGTACGTGTCTTGACAGTAGCTTGCTGATACATTGCTCATGGATTTCTAGTTGTTTGGGACTGTCCCCTGTGGCAATTCCAAAGTCATCCAGATAGTTGACAGTGTATTCTGCCCATCAGTCCAGCCAGTCACCAAAGTCTCTTCTCATCAGCCTAGTAAGGAAGGCTGGCATGTTTTTGAGCCCAAAATACATGACATTGGGCAGGTATGTTCCATATAGTGTCTTGAAGGATGCTTTCCAACAATCTCCTTCTGCCAGTTGTACATTATTGTATCCCCATCATATCTCAAACTTGGAGAACACCTTCTTCCCTCGAAGTCTTTCCACCTCTTGTTCCAGATGTGGTAAAGGTTCATTGTCTCATCTAGTCCACTGAATTAGTTGTCGGTAGTCCACAATGATTCTTTTCTCCTTGCTGTCCTTCTTCCAGATGAAGAACACTGGAGATGTCATGAACCATTTCCTGGAGAGGGCCCTTGAAGGACCCTTCCTTATGAGATGAAACCCAGCCTCTATGGTGTCACCCTGTTCACATGGACAAAAGGGGTGAGTAAAGGTGTCCACAATATCATGCGCACATTGACGCACAAGCGATTCTTGGCACAATTGACATACAGCAAGCCCCACTTAATGGCAACCCTTTTAGCAATAAAGGACAGTATTATAGCCTCCCTATGGACCCTTTAGGATGACTCCAAGTGCTCTACAATAGGCACTAACACAATACTAAAGGCAGCTGCAATCAATGTAATTCAAGGTTCCAAGATCTTACCTGATAAGGAAGTGATCATGCCCGATCAGAAAATGTGAACAGAGACAGCCAAGCATATGGGTGTCAAATGTGGCCCAAAACAATGGACCTGTCTCCCCAATGCACAGGGACTGACAGCACAAAGCATTGGCATTGCTAAGGGAAAGCACCAATGGGTTTATGATGATCTGTATGCCAGGGGTGAATGGTCAGGCAAGGGCACCAGGCCTGATGCCACATCTGCCACCACAAATGTGCACATGCATGCCCATGGGGAACTGTCATCCCTCCCTTGGAACCCCCTCCCTCCAATGCCACTGCCTCCCTTGCACCAAGTCCCTTCAGACTCACACCACTGCCTATTCTAACAGCCTCAACTGCTGCTTTTCCTTACAATACAAAATATTTTTTTGTATCATTATGATTTATTTGTCTAATAGCTGATAATTGAGTCTTTGAATATGTAATTGAGAAAATGATTTGGTATCATTTAAATGCATGATTGATGCACCAATTCTCTTGTTGACACAACCACCTTTTATAGTAATTCTTGATCATCTAATCACCACTATAAGTACACAACTGTTGGCAGCCCTATGGTTGATGGTCAGCACATCAATTTAAAGCAAGGCAACATCTCTGATTAATGGTCAATGAAGATGGATGTCTTCTATTCCAGTCTCTCTTAAAGGACCGTGCAGCTGATGGACTGATAGAAACGCGGCCACGCGATGAGGGGAGTCTTGGCCGTGTCGTGATCAGGACTATCATAGGTGCAAAACATCATACTTGTTACATCCCTCGTGCCCGTAGTTTACTCTACTCAACTACACAACTAAGTAGACTTTGTTTCATCAACAGATGCGCGGCGAATCGTTATGGTGCCATACCGGGTCATCATCCTGTCTATTCTCAGGCTGTCCGTGCAACCTGGGTGCGTGCTTCAAAAAACCTGCGGACATCTATCTCCTCGACTTCCCTGCCTTCCTGTGCAAAGGCCTGAGGAATCTCTTGAGGTCGTCCCTGGAGAATATTCGGATCTATGGACCTCTACAAACATGTCACTAACGTACCTCATAGTGTTGAAGGCGCGAATGCCGTCCAGCGCACGGTCACGTGGTAAGCGCTCGAGGGCACGTAGTCCCAGTTCCTCCAGCGACAAGTCTATAGTAATGTTATTCCCTCCTGTGATTACTTGTGAACAGAGCTTACGGGAATCTGGATCCTCTGGTGGTTCATAAGTTTCTTCCTCTTCGAGGAGATATGGATGTTTCCGAAGCTCCAGAATGCAAGAGTCACACTGGCACCATCGCTCACGCCAGTCTCCTGACAGGAAGATATCACCCGCACCCAGCATCTCCTCGTCAAGTTGTGCAAGAACTGCCTGGGCAAAAGGATGCGGTGCTGGTGCCAGACACGCCTTTTGAGAGAAATCAATGGATGTTCCGGACGTGCACATGCGTTTCCCGCGTGGGCCGTCTGGAGAAGGGGAGGAATTGAGCAGGCTTCTTTTTTTTCCCTCGGGGGAGATCGAGTTCTGGTCGAGGTGATGAAGGACCATCGGGCAGGGGTATGTGTGTGTGAACGGGGTCCAATGCTTCCACGCGAGCAGGAGATTTGCCCTCCGTTTCTGGACCATCATCAACGCCGACGACATCATCCTGGAGGAAGCCGATGATCTTCCATTGGGAGTCAGGGCCATCACGAACGACCATTGCAATCCCTGGTGTTCCAGCCCAGGCCTGCAGGATAGAAATGTTGGAGACACACGACCTACAGACAAGTGCATCATAATCCCCAGCCGTGATCAAGGGTGGTGGTAGGCCTGAAGAGGACACCTCTGATCGTGAATCATCATCTTGCGCGCCAGCATTTTCTTCCTCCAAAATTTCCGGTGGTGGAGAGCGAGATGACGGACAGGTTCGCAAATTCAGACAAGACTCGTGAAACCAATCCTGAAAGAGGCGTTAGTGAGGATCTTCACAAGAAATTTACACGATCGCACCTCACACGCTAGACATTGTATCATGGTCTCGCGCTCCGAGTTCGCATCATATGGTCGTCCACAGCGACAGAATTTTGCCTCAAAGTTTTGGCTATACCTGTTCTCCTCGTTCGGTGCTTCCAAACGTTTATGAAGCAAACACGGGTGGGTTAGGGCACTGGTTGGGCAGTCGCAACGAAAGTTACGCTTCGGAAATAGCTCAAGCTGTTCGTGGTCCGTGTGACAGGCGATGGAACAGGAAGAACAGATGCCGCGCTGCGAAGCGCAAGTGATGCAGAGGTAGACGGCTTGGCGAATGTGGCCACGGGAATGAGTACAATGCGAGAACGAGAAAGGAAGTGCCAAAGCAGCTTCCTTCTCGAGCTCATGTTGTGAATCGAGGTATTCTGTGAGAGTACTGGCCATTGTCCTGTCCGATGTGCTGACCTATGGGGATCTTTTCAACGCACCCACGTGAAGGCGGGAATGGATAAGTCAGGTTTATCAGCAGCAATTAGTCAGTTGTTATTTATTTATTTATTTTGGAAAGTGCTTTTATCTACTCAGACCAGGACTAAACATTAGATAGCATGAGAAAACAAATCAGCCTAATCCAATACCCTGTAGCTAGTGTGAGGACAGGACAAATGCATTTATGCATGTTGGGTGTGGGGGCACTGCACTGTGGGACTCATGATATGTAGACTAACAACATAGATTACATTTACCTCCGACTGTGGGTGATCAGGAACTCAGCAGTCAGTGGATCACCATCTCAGCACCCCCAGCCAAAATATTCCTTGATAACCACTTGATGGACCTCCAGTTTTCTTTGCTAGAATGACATTAATGGCACTCAATGGTATACTACAAAGATTTGAATGGAGTTGTTTGAGCAGATTACAGAGAAAAATGAAATTGCCAAGATGGTGATCAACTGCCAAGTTCCTGATCACCCACAGTACTACCCACTACTGTATCAGGGTGGGTAGTTGGCCACCTTAACCAATGCAGTGCTTTATGTGAGCTGAGAACATATTTTGAATGTTTTGATGGATTAGAAGGGTGGACAAATATCTTAGGATGATGCTATAAGACAGCCATAATTTTTGAGTGCATTTTTTGTGAGGTGAATGCCAAACAGAGAAAATTGATGATCTTGGCCACCTGTGGGAATCCTTGCCATTGACTCCCACCCCCACTTCAGAATGCTATTTTTTTCTTTTCTGAATGTTCTAGCACATCAATTTGCATCAAACATTGGGAGCATATCAATATGTAAGTTGTCTTACAGTAATTCAGGTATGTGTGGTATCTGATAGTTTTCCACACCTAGGATTTTGACATCTCTGCTGTCCTGACTGGGTCTCAATCACCCTGGATTCCATCCTTGATGGCTCCTCAATCCTTCCATCCAGTGTCTTAAAACCACTGTCTGTTACCCCAGGTACCAAGTCAATTCCAATTTCAGGGCCTATGGTATGTTCTTCACCTCTGTCTTGCAACATACCAGGCTCATTCTCTCCTTCAGAAGCATTTCCATCATGAGGCTCCTCAGCCTCATCTTTAGGCAATGGCACAGGTTTGGGTAACCTGCCAGGGTCACAGCCATGGGTAGGCATGGGTGCAGGTATGGGCAGGTCAACTGCCATACCTCTCCCCCACTATGACACCATGTGACCTTTGGGAAACCAGCCTGGCCTGGTTCATGAATTTCATAGACCAGTCTGTTGTGGTTGCTCCACAGTCACTGGACCAGTTCAGACCAGTCAATAACTGGTCCAGACCACACATTTATAATGATGTAATGTAACATTAGGGGTGTTCCAAGTAGCCACTTATTGGGCACTTATTTTGTTACTTATTTGTCACTTATTCACATTTTACTGCCAAATCAGCAATAAGCAACTGTAATAAGTAACAAATAAGTGACAAATAAGTACTACTCTGAAACCCCCCCTCCCGAGAATTCAACGATAAGTAGCAAATACAGTAATGACTTATTCTGATCATCCATGGGTCCATCCAGCATTCCCTTCAGCACCACATACTGAGTTTGAATTGCAAAAGTCGACTCAGAAAGATTGAAGTTGTTATGGTGTGCACTGTTTGCCATGCCTGCCACATCAAAATGGACACACATTCTCAAGGATGTCTTGAACTATCATGTCCAGCAGAAGTGGGCTTGTACAAGAGAGGAGACAGAGAGAAAAGGGAAGTCTTGAGAGTCATTCACACAGGCAGATGGAGACAAAAGGGGAAACATGGGCACAAAAACTTGTTATTCAGAACAGTAGCTACTGGTCCTTATGTACTGTAGCTAATGTGAGAGGGAACTGGGTAACCATCCTCAGTCAAAGCATCTTGAGTGAGTCTTTGACCTTGTGCACATGTGATCCCATCATCACAAAGGGGGTTGTGCACATTCTGTTACACCATTTTCCTTTTATGTCTACTTCTTACCTCTTGCTATGGACTGCTTGCTTGCGTACGTCCCTTTACTTACTGGTCTTGTGATCTCTTACGTCTTGTGATCCATTCTGTGTTATCATGTGATCCATACACATCCAGGTAACACTGGATTGCTGTTACTTTCCCTTTGTTTGGTTCTCTTTCCATTTATATTCACTTCTTAGTTTTGACTGTGCAATGCTGCGCACCTACTGTGCAGCACAGTTACTTGGTTCTGACTCATTCATGGCCTCATTCCTATGACTCCTACTTATTATGACTCCTACTATGCTAGTAGCACAGTCAAAGCACAGCTATTGCTGCGCTTCTACTGTATATATAAGCTCAGTACTTTGTGACCAAAGCCCTAAGCTTGGTCTCTTGTAGAATCCAACCTATTCTTGTCCAAACATATTCTCCTGCAACCCACTTCACTCTCACAAACTTAAACCACAACTACCTCTCCATTTCATCAACTCTCAACACACCATCCACCATCTACTCTTCGCCTTTCCCTTCCTTCCCTAAGAGTCTCTCTTCACTTCCCTGAGAAGAGCTCTCCTCCTTTAAGACCTACCTTCCTCTACTCTCTCTGCGTTGTTCAAGGTCCCCAACAGACTTGAGCGCATATAGCTAGTGGAACCAGCCCTAGTCTATCCCATTACAAACTTACCCTAGCTTCTCAACGGACCGAGTCATACTAGGAGGGGTCTATTGGCCATAACCTGTTTAGCATAAAACACTTTGACTGCTGCAGGGATCCTTACTCATTATACACGGGAACCAGCCCGTTTCTTGAACACCTCACTATCATCAACTTGTTTTCTGCTTGTGAACTGACACGGCTAGTTACTGTGACACATTCTGAGGTGTTGTCATGCATTGGAACGCAGGCGCAGTGCAGGAAATGCATCGTTGCATGGTGTTTCCAGGCATCAGCTATGTTCCTGTTATTGAGGGGTAAAAAGTGTTGCAGGGATTGGGTATGGACCAGGTATGGATGCGTGCGTGTTTTTGGTGATCGCAGCATTGAGGCGACAGGTGTAACGAAGCTAGGTTTTGAAAGAATATAGTAGGAGGCTGTATGTACTGTAAAGGGTAGATAAAGTGTTACTGGTGGCAATGAGTGGGCACTAGTCAGCATGGCCGAAATGCTGCACAAGGGTGGTCATCCAGCTTTTGAGTGTTGGGGGGCTTTTGCCTGATGAGGCAGTGGCGGGTGGGCGTGCTCGTGCATGTGGGTGGTAGTGTCATTGGAGGCAGAGGAGCAGGTGTGCGCATTGAGGGCGAGAGGTGGAGGGCTAGGTTTGTGTGTTGAAGGTGAGAGGTGGAGGGCATGGAGGTGTTTGCATGCTTGATGTGGTGGTGAGAGAGAGGGAGTTGCAGGCGCGCATGTTGGGCATTTGGTGGTAACGTCATTGGAGGTGGAGGAGAGGGTGTGGAGGCATTTGCGTGCACGATTGAGAGAGAGGGAGTTGCATGTGCGCGTGCCTGTCATTGTTGGTTGGGTTGAAAAAAGAGGCTCTTGTCTTGCAGGTCGCCCTAGTGACTCAGCCAAGTGTGCACATGTTGTGCCAAGATTGCACAGGTGTGGGGTGGGGTGGCCACTATCTGCTCCCAGTTTCGTGACCTGAAGCAGCAAGTGGCAAGAGATGCCAAAAACTCACCCACTGGTTTGCCCATCCATGCAATGCCACCTACAATGCCCCTCCCCTCCTGCCCCATGGTCCATGCCATCTTCCGGTGGCTGACCCTGTGCCACACCTTCAGGCCAACCAACGAACCTGGGCACCAGCTTGGCCTCCACAGTGATCATCACACACACATACATCTCTTGCAGGTCTGCAGCAGTGGTGGCAGCCCCCATCAGTGCCATCGCCCATCATGGTGGTGGTGGCTGCTGGCCACCATGATGGGCTCAGCACATCATGCTCAAATGTGTCCCACTCCATCTCAAATTGGGACTTGGGCACTGCCACGTCATAGCCGATCTCTGCGTCCTGGTCCATCCTGTCTTCCTCTTTGTCTCATGCCCCCCTCAGGTGGTCGTGGTGGCATTGGCGTTGGTGTTGGCAGCAGGTGTGCAGGATCTGAGAAAAACTTGGCAGGGAAGGGATGAGACACCGTCTCACATTCTGTGGTGCACTGCCTCATCCCAGGACACCTGACCTCCATTGCCATCATCATCATCGCTCGATGGCATCCATATAGTTGAGGGTTGGATAGAGGCATAGGGGCCCAAGTGTGCGAGCCACAGGGCCCACAGTGGGTAAGCAAATGGGAGACAACTTGCATACTGAGTGGTGGTGTATGTAAAAAAAAAAAAGAAACCACAAACAAAAATGAAATAACACATTGGCAAATCCATTCCAGCTGAGTCAGAAATGTGGGTAATGAGGTGGAGGCTTGTCCAGGTGGCAGGTAGTCATGTTGGCCATGGCCATGGAGAGAGGTTTAGTGGGAAGGAGAGGGGAGGAGGAGAAAGCATGCATGGATGAAACAAATGCACCATGGATACCACTGACACAGCTACAGTTTGGTTGCCATCGGTCTGGTCTGGTTGGGTCCGTAGTCTGATTGTGGTCCAATGGCGAATAGGTCCTCACCACTATATCAGCCCACATTTGTCACATGACCAAATCTTTGTAAGCTACTATATATGGAAATGTCATAGTGGGGGAGAGGTGTCAGAGCTGGTCAGGTCTCATTGTACCCACTACCTGCACCCCTTGTCACATTCATTCACCTCCACATTACCTGCTCTTGCCCAGCCTGCCTTGCCCAAGGTCCCTCCCCCTCCTTCCATCTCCATTCCAGGCTTGTCCACCATCATATCACCAGCATTGCCAGCCACTGCCTCAATATCTCCCATCTCTGTTCCAGCTGTTCCTGCTGCCACCTCAGTCTCAGTCAGTCCTGCAATTGCTGTCTCAATGCCCATCTCAACACCTGTGCCAGCCATCTTCATTGTTGTTGTACACATCCCACCTGCCACAGCCCCCATCTCACACCACCTCACCCTTGCCTGCCTCAGTTGTCTCCTCAGCAGTTGCTGCCACCTCAGACCCATCCACATCCATCACCACCACCTCAGCCCCAGTATCATCAGCCTCCACCTTAGCCTCACCCACCATTGTCAGTTCAGCACTGCCCACCACTGCCTCAGCCCAGCCTGCCATATCACCTCCATTGCCAGCTGCCTCCTCTGCCACTGTTGCCTTAGCTCAGCCTGCTGCTGCCCTTTTGGTTTCACCTCAGTCTCAGTCAACAACATGTTAAATGCCAATGTCTCAGTCATGCATAACACTGGCAACAATGCACCATTGTCACCTCATGCCACCAGCACCATTGCCCAAGAAGACCAAGGCCTTGGACCTGAGCCCAGCAATGCCACCCCACAGAAAGATCAGGCCCCACCACCACAATGTCACCAAAGGAGAAGCTGCCAAAGCAAGCACCACACTGCACCATACCACCTCTTCCATTGCATCCCCATCCACAAGTATGCCCTCATTCATGCATGCTGCTACCACCCACAATGGTCAAGACCTCATTGCCATGCCCACAAGACAACAGCACAAGCAACACTGTTAAGATTCACCAATATTATTTACTTCTCAAGTGATAGAGTTGCTTGATATAGTTCAAGCACTAAACTTTGAGGTCTTTGATATGATCTCCAACAAGAGTGTATGAAAGAGATGAGAGGGGTCTCTTATCACTTTTGAGAAGTAAATTTGTTTAGAGAGAAATTTGATAGGAATTTTTAGAAAGTAAGTTGAGCATAAGGCTCAACTTCAGATACACCAGAGTATTTATACCATATCTCAATAATGGCTGATCTGATTTGAATGAAACTTGGGAAGCACATAGCTGAGACCCACTACTATCCAAAAACAGGGACCCAAACTCAAGGGTATCAGTAATTGTAGATTTATTATAGACTGTGGTGTGAATATAAATGTATGTGTCTATATTTGGTTCTGTGAGTGAACATGCATGCAGTGGTCAGATGCACACATAGGTGTATGTGCATGGGAACGTGTCACTAGATAAGATAAATGCTCAGTGACTCACATGCATAAGCAATCACTATAATGTATATTTACCTAGATAAGATAAACACTATCTAGGTATTAGTCCACAGCACATAAGTACAATAGCTCAATAAACATACCTCAGTGACTCACATGCATAAGCAATCACTGAGGGGAAATAGTTGGACTAACTACTAGATTAAATAGGTAAACTATCTGGACTATGCAAGCCCACAATCTATGAGAAATTGCATGCGCATTGATGATTGTGCATACAATCATCACACTAATCAACGAGTCAAGATGTAAGGTATCTAAGTATCTATGAACTTGTATCAAAGTAAGTATTGTATCAGGCCGATCCCTCAGTTCCAATTGCACACATGTGATTGGCATCACTCGCCCACAATTGATCTCACTCAGGTGTGCTTTTGATCTGTGAGATCACAACAGTAATGACTCACATGTGAGTTATCCTTTCCTAGTATCTGTCATGAACCCAGTAAGCAATCACTAAGCATCAGTCATTCAATCTTTAAGCAATAACAAAGCCTGCATCAGCCAATCAATAAGCAAATGAGTAAGCAACCATAGGTAAGCAACCAGTCCTGGACATGAGTCAATTTCCTAACAGGTATTTCTCTCAGCTCTGTTGATCAGACATGGCATGGCATCAAGATGAAAGGGTTGATTGGTCAGTAAAAAAAAAGGAGTGCATTGTGCACCAGACATGTAGTGCCTCATCACATGAGGCCTATGCTATGCTAAGCACTGCACCTATGCCTTGATGCCTTGTGACCATCTGGCAAATGCCAAGAAACCCTAAAAAAAGCACTTCTGATATTTTGATATTATGTGATGTTACAATGAGTACATCTGTCACACAAGTGACTCTGGAAACCCCCAAATTTCAAAAAGTTTGCAAAAGTTTCAAAAGCTTCATTGCCATATGGGGCCTAAGTAAATTTCATCTGTTAATGCATGAGTTCACTGACCTAATGAATTGCAAGATACACAATATTCAGGTTCATTGCATGATGACAGCTAGGACTGATTCATCTCACTCCAAGATGTAAGGTGCATGGCACAGGAAATGGAAGATAACAATATCAGACTGCATCCAGAGGCTTATATCTCTCTCAGATATCGAATCATTATCATGTGATCTCACATCTAGGCTTGAGAATGCTAATCAATCAGCAGAGATCATTGAGGCCATGTGGGCTGCCAAATAGTTTGGCAGCTGGAATTACTGTCATTTTCACGTGACCTTGCACTTGCCATTTTTGGATGTCATTTCGAGTGCAAAAATAAAACTGCTATATCTCAACAGTTTCTCAACAGATTGCCTTGAAACTTTGACAGTAGAACCTTATATGTTGTATCTAGGTGCAGCTAAAATATGGGAGCCTAATATCTAGTTCTTGAAATGTCGATTTTCAGGTGGTGACATGAGTGCAAAACTTTGAACTGCCATATCTCAACTGTTTCTGAACCGATTGACTTGAAACTTCAACAGTGGGATCCCATGTACTGTATCTAGGTGCAGCCCAAGAGTTGGGGTCTGATTCTTAGTTTTTGAAGTTTCGGTTTTTGGGTGTGATCTGAGTTCGAAATTTCGATCTGCCATATCTCAACCGTTTCTCAATAGATTGCCTTGAAACGTGGACAGTGGGACCTTATATACTGTATCTAGGTGCAGCGAAAATATGGGAGCCTAATATTCAGTTTTTGAAGTTTCGAGTTTTGGGTGCCGAGCTGCGTGCGAAATTTCGTACTGCCATGTCTCAACCATTTCTCAATGGATTGTCTTGAAACTTGGACAGTGGAACCTCATGCACTGTAGCTAGATGTTTCACTCATTGGATGTTCACGTTTTGGGGTGCCAACCCCAAGCATGATAATATTACATTATCCCTACAGCTGAATCCATCCATCCATGATATGATATGACTATTACAACTGTACCATGCGAGAAGGGCACACTTAAGTTCATGGGGCTGGACAAGGACTGAGGGAAGAGTGAAAGAGACAAAATTGAAATGATGACGCGAGGCGTGCATTGAGGCAGCAATAGGCATCGGCACAGGTACATGTGCGTGTAGCTTCTTCAGTGAGTCTTTGGCCTCATGCGCGCGTGGTCACATCGTCGCAAAGGGGGGTGTGCACGTTCTGAGGTGTTGCCATGTGTTGGAACGCGGGCACAGTGCGGGGAAGCAGGAGGGAGGAGTGTGCTTGCGTTGTGTGTCAAATGTGTCGTCACGACGTGGTGTTGCCAGGCGTCGGCCATGTTGCTGATATTGGTGCTGCTGCTGTTGTTGTTGTCGTTGATCCTGGTTCTGCTGTCATGGCAGAGGCTGAGGCGTGGTCGTTTGAGGCAATGGGGTGGCGAGAGGCAAGGGCGTAGGCGATGGCGTTATGGAAAAGCGTGAGCATCTGAGGGGGTGACTTGCATGTTGCTCGTGCTGTCATCTTGTGGGTGCGGCAACGAGGTCTTCGCCACTGCAGGTGATGGCAGCGCTCGTGGGTGAGGTTGTACATATGGATGGGGATGCGGTGGAAGGGGAGGAGTGGTGCGGCGTGGTGCTTGCATCGGCGACTTCTCCTGTGGCGACATTGTGGTGGTGGCTGGTGATCTTTCTGTGGGGCAGCATCAAGGTAATGATGGGCGATGCTGGACATGCGGGAACCGCAGGGACGACGGGAGTGGGCGATGTGAAGGCGTGACATTTTGGCAACTGTACCCGCTGTTACAGGGCAGGGTGGGGAATGTGGCGGCGTGGGTTTTGCCTGGAGTCGCGTAGAAGCACGGCTGTGTGCATGCATAAGTTGGGCAGCAGAGAGGTGATGTTGTGCCGGGCGGGAGAGCAGGTAAACGCGCGCACGCACCGAGGGGGTCCAGGTGGCATGATCCATTCGTCGTGAAGGGAAGTAGGATGTTCACATCCTCAGAAAGCGCCAAAGAGTGTCCTGCCAGTGAGAAGGGACGAGCTATAAGAAAAGCACCAGGAGACCTATGTAGGAATAAGTCGGATCACTTGTCTCTCTCTTGTTTTCCTATCTGTAGTCTCGTATTCGCAATCGTGGTTCCAGATTTTCTTTTTGCTTGTGCATGCTAGCACTTGAAGTGCTTACTCGCACATTCTCACACTATTTGAATCTACATATTGCTTATCCAAGTGGTGGTGACATCGTGCACGTACCTTTGGCTGATCCCACCCACAGTCCGTATCACCCAGGTCTCTCCTGGAGGCAACCGCAACAGGAAGCAGGATGATTTGTATCAAATGACGGCAATCCGGGAGACCTTTGAAGAGACAGGTCTACTTCTTGCATCCTCAACATTGGAGTCCAAGGCACCTCTGAGTGACGTCGCTGTGGACACGTTGCGCTTGTCCCTTCTCACCAGCAGGACACTCTTCGGCGCTTTCTGAGGATGTGAACATCCTACTTCCCTTCACGACGAATGGATCATGCCCCCTGGACCCCCTCAGTGCGTGCGCGCATTTACCTGCTCTCCTGCCCAGCACGACATCACCTCTCTGCTGCCCAATGTATGCATGCACACAGCCACGCTTCTACGCAACTCCAGGCAAAACCCACGCCGCCGCGTTCCCCACCCTGCCCCGTAACAGTGGGTATGGTTGCCAAAATGTCATGCCTTCACATCACCCACTCCCGTCATCCCTGCGGTTCCTGCACGTCCAGCATCGCCCATCATTACCTTGACACTGCCCCACAGAAAGATCACCAGCCGCCACCATGATGTCACCACAGGAGAAGTCGCCGATGCAAGCACCACGCCGCACCACTCCTCCCCTTCCACCGCATCCCCATCCATACGTACAACCTCACCCACGAGCGCTGCCATCACCTGCAGTGGCAAAGACCTCGTCGCCGCGCCCACAAGATGACAGCACGAGCAACACGCAAGTCACCCCCTCAGACGCTCACGCTTTTCCATAACGCCATCGCCTATGCCCTTGCCTCTCACCACCCCATTTCCTCAAACGACCACGCCTCAGCCTCTGCCATGACAGCAGAACCAGGATCAATGACAACAACAACAGCAGCAGCACCAATATCAGCAACATGGCCGACGCCTGGCAACACCACGTCGCGACGACACATTTGACACACAACGCAAGCACACTCCTCCCTCCTGCTTCCCCGCACTGTGCCCACGTTCCAACACATGGCAACACCTCAGAACGTGCACACCCCCCTTTGCGACGATGTGACCATGCGCGTGTGAGGCCAAAGACTCACTGAAGAAGCTACACGCACATGTACCTGTGCCAATGCCTATTGCTGCCTCGATGCACGCCTTGCGTCATCATTTCAATTTTGTCTCTTTCACTCTTCCCTCAGTCCTTGTCCAGCCCCATGAACTTAAGTGTGCCCTTCTCGCGCGGTACAGTTGTAATAGTCATATCATATCATGGATGGATGGATTCAGCTGTAGGGATAATGTAATATTATCATGCTTGGGGTTGGCACCCCAAAACGTGAACATCCAACGAGTGAAACATCTAGCTACAGTGCATGAGGTTCCACTGTCCAAGTTTCAAGACA
Source organism: Russula earlei (assembly GCA_025769875.1). Taxonomy (NCBI): domain Eukaryota; kingdom Fungi; phylum Basidiomycota; class Agaricomycetes; order Russulales; family Russulaceae; genus Russula; species Russula earlei. The sequence continues at coordinate 14,565 of JAGFNK010000274.1, read as the reverse complement.
ATCCATTGAGAAATGGTTGAGACATGGCAGTACGAAATTTCGCACGCAGCTCGGCACCCAAAACTCGAAACTTCAAAAACTGAATATTAGGCTCCCATATTTTCGCTGCACCTAGATACAGTATATAAGGTCCCACTGTCCACGTTTCAAGGCAATCTATTGAGAAACGGTTGAGATATGGCAGATCGAAATTTCGAACTCAGATCACACCCAAAAACCGAAACTTCAAAAACTAAGAATCAGACCCCAACTCTTGGGCTGCACCTAGATACAGTACATGGGATCCCACTGTTGAAGTTTCAAGTCAATCGGTTCAGAAACAGTTGAGATATGGCAGTTCAAAGTTTTGCACTCATGTCACCACCTGAAAATCGACATTTCAAGAACTAGATATTAGGCTCCCATATTTTAGCTGCACCTAGATACAACATATAAGGTTCTACTGTCAAAGTTTCAAGGCAATCTGTTGAGAAACTGTTGAGATATAGCAGTTTTATTTTTGCACTCGAAATGACATCCAAAAATGGCAAGTGCAAGGTCACGTGAAAATGACAGTAATATAATTCAAGGTTCCAAGGTCTTACCCAATAAGGAGGTAATTGCACCCAATCAGAATATGTGAATGGAGACAGCTGAGCATCTGTGCATCAACTGGGGCCCAAAACAATGGACCTGTCTCCCCAACAAGCAGGGAATGACAGCACAGAGCATTGGCATCACTAAGGGAAAGTGCCACCATGTTCACAGTGATCTGTACACCAGAGGTGAATGATTGGGCAAGCACACGAAGCCCAATGCAATATCTGCTGCTGCAAATGCATGCACATGTGCCCTTGGGGAGCTGTCATCTCAAACCCCCTCCCTCAGAACCCCCCTCCCTCAAATTTCACCACCTCCCTTGCACCAGGTCCCTTCAGACTTGCACCACTGCCTATTCTAGTAGCATCATCTGATGCTGTTCCCTCTACACACAATAGAAAACTTTTTTTTGTATTATTGTAATTTATTTGTCTGATACCTAATAAATAAGTGATTGAATAAGTGGTTGAGAAAATACCTTGGTGTCATTTAAACATGTGGTTGAAGCACCAGTTCTCTTGCCAACACAATCACCTTTTATAGTAATTCTTGATCATCTAACCCACTGCTAAAAGTATGCAACTGCCAGATACACCTGTCTAATTACAACTATTTACAGAGTTTTACCTAAAAGGTCTCTTAGTTAAGCAATTTGCACTGTATAGAACATCTCCTTGGGTGCCAGCATTCTCTCCACCATGCCAAAGGCTCCCACGAGTGCTAAAGCATTACATCAGGGGTGTTGTGCCAACAGGGGACAATGGCAGGGGAAGGGACAGGAAGGGTGTTAACCGGCTGACTTTTCACAGGGGTGTTATCACACGAAGGGAAGGGAACCAGTTGTCTTTGTCAGAATACAAGCCACTTGGTTATGTAATCTTACTTTTTCTTTTCGCTTTTCGCGGCTTTGTCCCCAAGTCACGTTATCCACCGCATCCTCCGCATCCGCATACACTCGCAGCAGCCGTACACCATACCACTCCTCTAACAATGCCAGCCGCCAAAAGCAAGAGCAAGAAGCGCGCACTCTCCAGCGCTCTCGACGTCGGAGAGACATCCTCCTCAAAGCGTATCAAATCTGATCCAATCGACACCTCATTATCCCGTAGGTCGGACTCCACATGAGGCTGTACTACATTGCCGTGTGGCGATCTTACACACTTTCTGCAGCCCACTCGCAGCCAGGGCTACAGGTTCAGATGCAAGAGAAATTTTGTCTTGCCACTGCCTATAAAGATGCCAAGCTCTCGAGGTGTACTTCGTGCTCTCGTCGCAATGGGATGGATACTTGTCGTTTCCGCGACATTCGCTTCATCATGCGCGACGCCGCCGGTGCATGTCGCGGGATAGGTTTCAAAACCAAACCCGCCCCGACACTCGGGCGCGTTAAATTTCCTCAATCATGGAATACAGAATTGCGTAAAGAGCACGTCAACATCATCAAGGTAAGTGTCGCGTGGTCGTGCGCCTTTCACAACGCCGCTGACTGTACAGAAAAGCGCGTAGTTGCGACTGGTCTTCTCCCGGTACTTCAAAGAGAAATTAAGCATTTGGAACATAAAGATACCATCTGTCGCCCTCGCGAGGTTGATGTCCGTGCAACATGCGGTAAGAAGTCTCCCTGTGTACTTTGACATGCTACCGACTGGGTGCGCCAGACACTTGTTTGACATCACTTTTCTCACTGTCGTGGATGTGTCGTTTATGTGGGCGTGAGGCGTGCGCAGATTGCTACGCAAAACTTTGCTTAATACCCCCAAACACGACACCCGCGAGCGCGCCAAAAGATCGCCGTGATCCTGAAAAACGTCTCGTCGCATGCGTCCCCCGCGAAAGCCATTCCGCTCAGCAATTCTTCCCCATCTCGCGTTTCGCAGAGGCGGAGCTTCGTTCAGCTGTCGAGGAGATGAAGGCCATTATGAACGAAAACAAGCACGCGGGGCCTTCAAGAGAGCGGTCTCCAGTGGGAGCGCTTCCTGATTCATCTAGCTCTACACCACGTAATTCCAGCAACTCATTAGCGAATCTCGACCTACTTGCGGCCGTTGTCGCCGCACATCCCCACCTTCCAGATAACAAGCCACTGTCCACATCACCAGAAGCAAAGGTATCGGTCTTATTACCACCCAATCTAGAATCTTCGGCACCTGACCTGAACAATTCTACAAAACCATTGCCTGTTCCCGCGCCGCAGTCAATAGGCGACATCATACCTCTCGTGAAGGTAGAGAATACTCCCAACGACATCGACGCGGCTACGACATCCTCTACCTCAGAACCTGTGTCTAGTCCCCTTCTCCCCATTTCGCCATCTACTTCTGCATCGGAATTGTCTCAAACGCTCAAATTGAAGTCGCCAATCCTAATTCCGAACGCCCTTGTTCCCGAGGGTGATGTCCCCTTCCACCCAACAGTAACATTCAGCGACTTGACCCTTACGGAGGATACCTTTCGACAAGTTTGGGTCGAAGGTCGTCCGCTTGTTGTCAAAGGTGTTCTTGACAAGTTCCACATCAAATGGACTCCCCAATACTTCGTTGAGAAATACAGTGATCATGGTTGCACAGTCGTGGATTGTGTTACGGAGGCAAGGCGTGACGTCACAGTCGGTTGGTTCTTCGGATTGTTCGGTAAACATGGAGAACGGGACGACGCCCGCGTATGGAAGTTGAAGGATTGGCCACCATCAACAGATTTCAAGAGTGCTTTTCCGGAGTTATACGATGACTTTGCCCGTGCCGTGCCAATTCCGAGCTATTGCCGCCGCGATGGCGTGCTCAATCTCGCTTCTCACTTCCCTTCAGACGTCGTCGCACCTGATCTCGGTAGGCCGAGTCTATCATTCTAGTGGATTAGAAGCTAATTTGAGACGGGCAGGCCCAAAGATGTACAATGCATTGGCGATGGAGGACGCGGAAGGCTCCAAAGGCTCGACACGGCTTCACATGGACATGGCGGACGCGGTGAATATTATGGTGTTCGCAGAACCGTGTGCCGACGGTACGGTCGGCGGCGCCCGTTGGGACGTTTTCCGTGCAGAGGACGCCCCGGCAATCAGGAAATTCTTGAGCGATCACTTCAAACTGGCCAATGGAATTGACCCTATTCACTCGCAACAATTTTACCTCGACAAGCAGCTGCGCCGCGAGCTATACGCGAATACAGGGGTAAGGAGCCACCAGGTGATTCAAAGGCAAGGCGAGGCGGTATTTATTCCAGCTGGGTGCGCACATCAAGTGGGTTCTATTTGCTATTTAGACCTACCGCGTCATTTCAAAAGCAAATTGCTGACCCCGGCTTATTCCTATTGCCGATAGGTATGTAATCTGTCAGACTGCATCAAAGTGGCGGCAGATTTTGTCAGCCCAGAGAATATCGAGCGATGCGCACGTTTGACAGAAGAGTTTCGCGCGCAAAATCTGGAGCGGATGTGGAAGGAGGATGTGCTGCAGCTGCAGACGATGATGTGGTATGCTTGGGTATCGTGTTCGCAACAGTTTGTGTAGCGGTTGGTGCACCTTCACCTTGCACATCGCGGCGGTCCGCTTTATACTCCTGTGGATTTTTGTATGTATTCTCATCGTATAACCCGTGGCGGACACAGCATGCATTTGTATAATACATTGCGCTACTTACAGGCGTACGTACATCCGTAACTAAGTAACACATCCGCGTATGATATCTATAGAAACCTTCGGGGGACCGATGTCAGCGAATTGCTGCTGACTACTTTGAGCCACTACCATCTCAGAGATTGCATTTTCCCCTGTATCTGCTTGAACAACTCCATTCAAAACTTTGCAGTTATACCATTGAGTGCCATTAATGTCATTCTAGCAAAGAAAAATGGCAGTCCATCAAGTGGTTCTCAAGTAATATTTTGGCTGGGGATCACACCTGCATCACACCCACATCACACCTGCTGTCATGGTGGAGGGTGGAGTTTGATTCCAGCTGGGTGCTCACATCACTGACTGTATGCTGACTTGGAGGGACAGTGGTCACCACAGTCCTATTCTCATTGGGAAAACTCCAGTTTGCAAATTGGGTTCTGATTCCTGTGAATTCCCACAAAATTTTGGGAATCAAGCTTCTATTGTGGAAGTCATGAAATATCCTGGAAAGCTACTTTTTTCAAGGGAATTCAGAGCTGAATTCCTGTGATTCCTGATGGATTTGGATTGCTTAGGCCCCTTTTACCAACCAAGAATTCTTGAATCTTGAACTTGAACTTGGATTTCAGGATTTTCCGGGAGTGACAGGAGTGACAGGAGTGATGTAAGTGATATGATGTATATAATAAATTAATATGCATTATTTTATGTTGTCATTTGCATATTCGCATATATGGGGTTACACATGATGTGTCAGCATCAAACTCATCCAACTCGAGCTCAACATCTGGGTGCTTGCAGCCCCATTTTCACCAGAGCTGCACATACAAAATGTGCACAAAGATGTGCACCCACACATTGGTGACACATATTCTGCCTTAATGACATGCTTGCAATACCCCACTTGGAAGGAGTGGAAGGAAGGATTAGAAAAAATATTTTACATATCACATGTAAACCCAGCAAATCACACTGAAAAATAACTAATAGTGCCGACCCCAAGCATGATAGATTACATTATACCTACAGCTGAATACATGACATGATATGACTATTTACAACTGTAGCGTGCGAGAAGGGCACGCTTGAGTTCATGGGGCCAGACAAGGGCTTAGGGAAGACTGAGAGAAATGAAATCAGTGATGCGAGGCGTGCATTGAGGCAGCGATTGCGATCATGTGTGAATGTGCAAGGAGCGGTGCGTAAGGAAAGTTGGGCTTAAGGCACAAGGATACGATGAAGCGGAAGTGGGGGCCTGTTGGGAGACACAGATCTGGGAAGGTGCAGAAGCAGATGGGAGAGGGTGGGCAAGGCAGGATGGTCTTGTTTGTATGTGCCAAGATGTCTGAACAAGGTGGTCAGGAGCAGGTCCACCATGCGATCAGAAAGCGCAGGGAATGTATACACACATTCGTATTTGGTGGAGGGCCAGAGCTTGGTGGTGTTTGTCCAATCAAACTCAAGTTGGAGATGAAGAGTTGTGCCATCCATCCATGACTGGGTGGAAGCAGCGGTGGTGGGACACCAAAGGAGGAGGACATCATGTTCAGTCCCTTTGGCACCAGAGAGAGGATATCGGATGACAACTTTGACGGCATCTGGATAGACTGCCCAAATGCATGTAAAGATGACATTAGTGGCAGAATTGATGAGTGGCACAATGACTAAGTCTGTGGTGAACAAGATCAGGAGGGTATTGATGGACAAGGTTATGATCGATGTGAGGCAAGTTGCAAGAAGAGGGAACAGCATTTTCCATAGCACATCTTTTTTTTGTTGGTCTGTGGGGGCAGTCAGAACAAAGTGAGGCGATAGACAAAGGTGAGGAGCAAGGCTTGCCTCGTTTCGAGCCACAGGTGCAGTTGACTCGTCTTCCTTGGCATCTGTTGGAGGGGGAGGTGGTGATGGTTTGGAAAGTCAAGGTGCAAGAGAAACGGTCAGGCATAAGTGAAATAGAGACTTGGAAGCAAGTATCTACACCCACAGAATGGGGCCTAAAGCGTGTTCATGGGTCAGAAAGCAGCCAAGAGAGAAAAAAAAAGGACTGACCACATGAAGAAAAATATATGAAAATAGGGGAGGATGGTCGGAGACTGTGGAGAGGGGAGACAGGGGAAGGGAAGAAACTTGGGGCAGCAACGCCGCTCAGTACTTGCCATGCCGTGTCATGTGAGAACAGGTACTTCATTGCAGAAAATGCCAGCTCAATTGGGTTATAATCAGGGGAATAGGGCAGCAGAAATTTGACACGCATGCCCCTAAATACAAACAGGAGTGTCAATGCTTGTCAATAGATGTGAATAGAATTTACCAAGATTCAATAAGCTCTATAATGGCAGGGTCCTTGTGAATTTGACAATTGTCCATAACAATGACTGAATTGGGGGCTGGAAATGGCTGCATATGATCCAAGAGGCGATTGATGAATGTGCAGAAAAGTTCAGTGTCGAAAGAGCCTTCAACAATGTCACAGTGTATAATACCATCATTGAGAGATAACACAGGAAGGACAGAATATCTGGCACATGAAAATCATGAGTTACATGGCATTATGGATGGCATGTCACTCACCATTGTCCTTGACAGAAAAATGCCTTGCACGTGGCTTTCCTGCCACAAATAGCCCAAGCTTGTCCACAGTATGTTGTTCGGCAATCAACAGAACTCTCATCCACAAAGATAATCTGATTTGGATGCTAGGTTCCGATACATGCAGCAAATGCAGCTCGCTTTTCTTCACAATGCTCAAGTGCAGTGCGTGAGAGCTATCCATCGTGTATCAGAAGCTTGAAATGTACATAAGGAAAAGTGCATACCTTCTTCAAGCTATAGCCAGCCTTGACAAGTGTCCTCCATATCGTTGACACTGATACCGACACCCCACATGTCTCTAACATGTCCATATGCAACTCATTGAGATAGAGATCTGGTGAGCTATTCAGAGTTGTCAACAGGTGCTGTATGGGTCCAATTTCAATAAAAAATGTGCTAGTACATTTTTTGTGCCACATACTGTACCTTGACATCATCATCACAAAGCAACCAATGGAGTAGAGGTTTCGCTTGGCAGGGAAGTTTGACACCACCAGTGTGCTTGAAGTTGGTGAGGATCCCTTCAACTTTTCACACACTTACATCTGTATACATGGAGATATCCTCCACTGACATGTTTGTACTGAGACGAATGATGATCCATTGCACTTCTTCTGAGATTGCTTTGCCTTGAGCCATGGCAGTGATGGGTGTGTTGAAAGAAAGTTTTCCCTCTTTGGGTACGCTGTGACCAAAATGGACATCTCTATCTCTGACCTTTCCCATCATGCTGTCTCACTCAGCCTTGTCCATTGTCCATCCACCATCAACCCTGCATCTGTCGCACCTGCCATATCCTTATTGTCAGCCATCTTAGGCCCCATACAGCAACCGAGATTTCTTGAAACTTGAACTTGGAACTTGAATTTTGGGATTAGCTGGGAGTGACAGGAGTGACAGGTGTGATGACAGTGACATGTCATATGATTAACTAATATCAGTTGTTTTTGTCTGTTAACTGTATTTGTTGTTGTAATGACTGATGCACCCAAAAACTTTTTATGCCCCTCTGAGTCATGGCTGATTTTTTACCCCCCGATTTCAAGTTGTCACTGTCCATCCCCTGGTCAATGCTATGGCTGATTACCTTGATCAGGAGAGGCTGTATCTGCAGCAGGTACAACGGCAACGCCAACAACTTCTAATGATTTTATATTTTACAGGTTATGCCCTTTATGGCTTCCAGGCCATACTGTCAATACTCAAACCCTGTTCTCCTCCTATTCCATATCACATCTCCGCCCTCACTGGTCTTGCCTGGGTCCATGAGCTACTCACCAGCCACCCAGAACGCATCCGGAATGAACTTGGGGTCCATAAACATGTGTTTCACAAGCTCCAGCAGACTCTCCACAACTTTGGTGTTGCATCATCTCGGCATGTCCGAATTGAAGAACAGATTGCCATATTTCTCTATGCCGCTTCCACCAGGCTGTCAACAACAAATATTGGAGAGCGTTTTCAGTGGTCACCAAGCACGGTCTCAAAGTACGTATCCCATGGTTTCCTTCTATATATCTTCTGATGAATATCCAGATATTTTAAAAAGATACTTGGAGTTCTCACAACCCCCCCTTTCTACACCACCTTTGTACAGCTTCCTGATGCCGATTCCCCTCCTCACTCCTTTATCCAAGGGAATCCCAAATGTTTTCCCTTTTTCAAGGATGCCCTGGGTGCTATTGACGGCACCCACATTGGTTGTTACTCCACTGCCGCAGAGCGCAATGCAACAAGAGACCACAATGGTGTTCTCTCACAGAACTGCCTTGCTGCTTGTTCATTTGACCTCCGCTTCACATATCTTTTGACTGGTTGGGAGGGCACCACTGCTGACTCAACTCTTTTCCATGATGCCCATCATTCCGATTTCCCCATCCCAAGAGGGAAATACTATCTCGCTGATGCAGGCTTTGCCTCATCAAACACACTGCTTGTTCCTTATCAAGGTGTACGATATCATCTATCTGAGTGGGGTCATGCTGGCATACGGTGCATTCTCTCTTTCTTTCCCATCTTCTCACTAATTTTTACACTTGTCCTAGGCCACGCACACCCCAGGAATTATTCAATCTGCACCATGCTCAAGCTCGCAACATCATAGAGCATATGTTTGGGATTCTCAAGTGGTGTTTCAAAATCCTTCGGTACCCCCCCTGAGTATAACATGGACATTCAAGCGTGCATCCCATTGGCACTTGCAGCCCTTCACAATTTTATTCGCCATTATGATCACAGTGAGATCGATGTATTTGATGACAGGGTAGACCCTCAGATGGGTCATCGTGAAGCGGCTGGTGAACTGGGAAGAGGGGTAGTGACGCGCTATGAGAGGGAGCAAGCAAATATCAGGTGAGACAGGATTGCAGGTGAGATGTGGGAGCAGTATCAGAAAACACTTGAGGATTGTGCAGCAGGTATTTAGTTCAGACACATGTCCACATGTTTTCAGAAAATGAAAGAACACTTCATGGCATTCAACAAATTACGATACATGTGTGTGATGGGTGACTACTGTAGAAGTACAACTACAGTCAGGATGTCCTGGCCTTCTCCAACAGATCCTTGATGTAGTTGCGTGCAATCTCGTGCGACAACGCTGACCCATTAGTCATAAGCACAATATAACTGTCTATGCGCACGATGTCACAAGATCCCAAGATATTGATCACAGGGACAACATCATCCATGGAGAGCCATTCACCATTCAGTTCAATATCCTTGGTAAGATGCTGAATTGCCAGTGACCGACGGGTGGTCTCGGGAAGTGCCGAGATAGTTATGATGTCATTTGAAGGCGGCATATGCATGGCCGGAGGTGGGGCTAGGGCTGGGTTTGAGGGGAGTGCCAGTGGCATTGGGAGTGGGGGGAGTGCCAGCGACATTGGGGGTGGGGACAAAGCAATGAATGCATGCATGGTTGAGTTGAAGTTATCAGCAAACCTCTCCATGGTTGACTGCATGCCATGGACAGCAACTGCCGTGGAATCAGCCTTGAGTTTTTTGGTAAATGAGGAAGATGTTTCGGAGGCAACATCCTTGACCTGAGATACTTTGCGTTTGGAATGAAGGACACTGGATGAGGAGGAAGAGCAATCTGGCACCAGAGATGACAAGGAGTCCCCACTTTGACATTCAAACAAATTGGGATTGGGGGACAGCAACGCAGATGACTGAGGGGGAGTAAAATGGGCTGTTGACTGCGTGCCCCGATATAAATGTTGGCCTCTTGCACTTGATGGCATCAGAGATTTCATGATGCTGCGATGCGGCCAGCCTTTATCCCTGTACATCTTGTATTCTTGATTATTCTACTAATGATCAGATGGCATTGACAAATTAGATGTTATGTACGCACCTTGACTAGATCACTCCACACCGATTCCATTTCAGGTGGAACAACAATTCCATTGTCATTGGTCCATAGGTGCCCAAACCTGGACTCATTCCTGAGAGCAATGATTAGCAAGTGCTCCTTCTTCATCTAGTAGTAGACGATGTTAGCTGCGTGATATGGCAAAGCAAAAAAATTTTGTACCCTTTGCCATTTTGATTTGCACATAGGTCCAGTCTTGATAGGACCCTTCTCATGCATGGGCTTAATAGAATTGGCTGCTTGGTTGAAGGTAAGGTCCTTGAACATGGCGTTGGAGGTCATGTTTCCTTCTTGTTTCCGCTCGACAAGGAATAGTAGAAATGCAGCTTCCTCTTCAGTTGTCCATATAGCCTTGTTACTTTCTGAGATTAGACTTCCTTCCATGGAATCTGGACTTATTGATGAGCGGGTCTGCATCATACTATCACCTATGGGGAACTCGCCAGTTCACGACCATCTCGCCGATTTCATTTTCCCCTGTATCTGCCTGAACAACTACATTTAAAACTTCGTATTTATACTATTGAGTGCCATTAATGTCATTCTAGCAATGAAAAACGGAGGTCCATCGAGTGGTTTTCAAGTTATATTTTGGCTGGGGGTCACGCCTGCATCACGCCTTCTGTCATGGCGGAGTGCAGAGTTTGATTCCAACTGGATGATCACATACGCCGACTCCGAGGGGTCTGGGGTCACTGCTATTCTATCCCCATAATGCCATGTTACAGACGGTCCAGTCGGCCAGCACAAGACCACACGTATGAGCAGTGGCTACAGGCTGCTTTGAGTGACTACAACAATTGTATACATCGATCTTTTGCTCGTGCGGCACTGGCCCATGATGTGAGCGCTGCGTTCCGTACATCGCAAAGTCCTTATCCAATAATTTCCAAGGTTTCCCGCCGGATGCTACAAGACAGAGCTTCTGGGAGGCATAGGTCACGTCAGGAAGCCCACCAGGATAGCCAGCTTCTCAAGCTGGCCCAGGAAAAGACGTTGTTCAGTTGGTGTGACCAAATGTCCGCGAAGGCGATGCCTCTGGATCAAAAGGCACTGCGCGCTCACACTCTGGACCTCTCTGGCCAGTACCCCAGAATAAACTGGCACTATCAGTTCATCAAACGCAATTCCAGTCTGACTTTCTCAAAAGCAAGAGTGTTGGATCCGAAGCACGCACAAAATTTCAATAAGGCAGTAGTCCATGACTACTTTGCAAAACAACAGGAATTGGTGGATAGTTACAACGGGATACCACCGGAACATCAGTGGAATATGGATGAGAAGGGAATTCAAATGGGAGGCGGCCGTAAGAACAATGGAAGGAAGTTCTTATTCATGAAAGAACGGAAACAGCGATACCGTATCAAGAGTGACTGTCTGGAGCTCGTCTCCATCATTGAGTGCATTTCAGCAGGCGGATTTATTATGCCATCGGGCTTTGTCCTCTCAGATGGCCCACTGCCTGACTGCCAGGATTTGGAAGGTGTGGGAAGGTGAGTTTTAATCCAGCGGTATGGCAGCAAGAATTAATATCTTCATCTTCGCAGCATCGCAACGTCCCCTTCTGGGTGGACAGATTGCAAAATATGCGAGCGATGGTTCCATTCTGTATTCATTCCATTTGCTACTACACATTGCGTTAACACAAGCCAATTGTACTGACCCTTGATGGGCACAGCTCACACGAGACCCCGGCCATGCAGCAACTCGCATATGACAACAATATCATACTGTTCTGCTTTCCTTCGAAGACAACACACAAGCTTCAGCCACTTGATGTGTTGGTTTTCGCACCAGTCCAGCGCGTGTGGTCATCGCATTGTGACCGCCGCCTTGCCAAAGGTATCAAGATCACACATTATAATGTCATCCATGAATACATGGAGATTCGGAAAGTTATCACCCCGGAACTCATTCAGAACACATTCCGCAAGTCCAGAATATGGCCCCTCAATCCGTCGGTCTTCATGGAGGAGGACTTTGCGCCTAGCATGGCGTCGTCATCTTTGTCGCGCTTCCCATCCTCATACCCAATAGAGGTTCCGACATCGCCTCCAGCAATCAGCTCGGACCTCAGTTCCAACTCTGGTGACAGCAATTACAGTGCCTCGGACTTGGAGGAAAGTGCCATGGACGTGACCAGCACTCATGAATCCTCAACCACTAACCCACACTTGTGCACATGCAACTCAATAATCATGCGTGCGTCTTCGGCACAGACCACGGAGGGGGTCATTTCTAATGACCAAGTTGTCTCTCTGCTCCAAGATCAAAAGCGGAGCCATCAAGAGCTGATTGTGAAAATACAATCTCTTCATCAACAAGTTTCCGTCCTCACACAAACAGTAATCATGCAAGCATCGCAACTGAGTGCAGCGAATGCACACTGCACGATTGCCCAGCAAGAGGCCAACGATTTGCGCATGAAGCTGGAAAATCAGCGAAAAACAAAACCACATTCTTCAACAAAGATCAAGGCCCGGTTTGTAACGCATCCCGAGCTGAAGGAAGCATTTGAAGCAGAGGAACGAAACCGAATTACCCGGGAGAGACAAGAAATACAAAAGTGCACTGAGAAAGCTGCTGAAGATTCTGCCCGTGCAATACGAATTAGTAAAGGTACTGTCTCAAAGGTTTTTGACAACTCTCTTTCATCATACAAGCGCAAGGAAGACCTCATGATCATTGCAGGTGCACTCGAGCTCTCGATGGAGGGCACCACATCTGAGCTCACCACACAAATCAAAGAGCACCTTGCTGCACATCCAGAGTTGGAAATCAACCAATGGTTTATGGGACTCTATGGCAGACGACGTAGTAGTATGCTGTATCCCTCCTCATTGTCCCTGGCCTCCGAGTCATCAGGAGGACCCTCAAACGCAGCACAACCATTTGCGCAACTGTCCTCACTGACACACCACTCGGTTTTTGCTTACAGCACTACACCTTACAATAGTACTGTACCATCATTCCAGACTGAAGAAGAACCAGATTTCACTCAATTAGATGCCCATTACAACTGTTTTCCTTAGTCCCCACCTAATCAAATTGCCTATGTAAATACAACGGGGATGTTTCATCCCGGGCAGACTTCAATTCGGCATGTGTTACATGTCCGTTACTTTTGTGACATTTGTGACTGGTGAGATGGTCGTGAACTGGTGAGTTCCCCATAGGTGATAGTATGGGGTGGTGGAGGTGGGGGTAGAAAGATTGACGCACCAATTGTTCCTGAGCCCAAGTCATTACATGACATCACATATGCAAATATGTGAATTACAGTTAACAGACAAAAACAACTGATATTAGTTAATCATATGACATGTCACTGTCATCACACCTGTCACACCTGTCACTGTCATCACACCTGTCACACCTGTCACTCCCGGCTAATCCCGAAATTCAAGTTCCAAGTTCAAGTTTCAAGAAATCTCGGTTGCTGTATGGGGCCTCAGCTTCGTCAGCTGCTCCATTCTTTGCCTTGCCAAGTCATCGCCATCATGTCCCCAGTTCTGCCCACTGCTGCCTCTCATCCATTGGCACCTGCTTTGTCTGCCGAGTCCTCATATTGCCTGCTGCCATCATTCCAGCATTGCCAGCTGTCTACATCACCAACACTATCCCTGTCTCTAGTTGTTTCAATTCTGTCGCCCATTCTGTTGGCCACATGTGCTGCCTTGCTGGCCTTATCTGCCCCAGTTGTCTCAATTCCAGTCACCACAGTCTCAGTCTCTCCCTCATCTCCTCTAGCCACCATTCTTCAGTTCAACCAGCCCCTACAAAGTCAGCTTCATCTGGCTTCTTCCACAGCTTCAGTCTCGCTCGCAGCCATTACCTCAGCTTGTCGGCTGCCACCATTTTGGTCTCAACCCTGTCTTTCATTTTAGTCTCATGCAACACACATTGTCCAAGAAGGCCCTGGACCTGAGCTCAGTCACTCGCCACCTCAGGAGGAGCACAAACCGCCTCCACACTGCCAGTGCCTGAGACGCTGCTGACACAAGTAATACGCCCCATGCCACCCCTCATATTGCCTCATCCCTGTGGGTCTGAATGTGTCATACAACTGTGTTGACTGTTAGGCATTCAAACATCCCAACAAGGTCCATACCACCATAGAGTATGATTGATCAGAGCCATTTCCAGGTATCTCCGTGTTGGATGGCTCATCTATCCCAGACCGCTATCATTTACGAAGCCAATGAGCCCAACAAAGGTCGAGAGGTCCCTATGCTGAATTGCCACATGATGTTTCTAGTGTTGCCAATGTACTGAAATCTCTCAGCATCAAGAAAGGCAATTCCATCTCTATTTACCTTCCTCTGGCATGGCAAGTGGTCGCTGCCCTCCTCATGTGTGCATGCATTGGTGCCATAAGGATGACGTGGCTCTGGCAGTCGTTGA
>JAGFNK010000273.1:0-70970 GCA_025769875.1 Russula earlei | reverse complement strand
TAGGAGGTAATGGTCTTTGACAAGGAATCCTCTTGCGTTGGGGATTGTTTCTCTCTCAGGGGGTCGTTGGGATGATGCGTGTCTTCTGTGTCGAGGGGCCAGATTTATCGGATGGGGAGGTGGTAATCGCCTGGCGTCCACAAGGTAATTCCGTCAGGAGTAGGAGGTGTGTCTGGTCAAAAGTTGCACGTGCAATACTCTGTTTTGCAGTTACACCTTGTTGTCCACGGATTTGACTCAGTATTTTCTGTGCTGGCAGACCAACGTTCTTGGCTAGTTGGGACAGTGGTCTGAATCGGTGTGAGGGGTCGAGGGGCGAGACTTGAGGCTTCTAGGATTGCTGGGACAGAATAGTATGCAGGGGGACCAGTATATGAGGCGTCTGGGCTGGTAATTGCCCAAGGTTGATTATAGTCTGCATCGTACAACCACGAGTTAGTTTCCCAATCGAAGGTGTTGTGTATTCCTGGTACAACCGCAAGTTGGACGTAAGATTGGTTTTCCCTTTGTATTCTGTTGAGATGTAGATGGTAGAACTGGACAGTGAGACGATAGTAGCTGATGTATGTCCAAGCTAAGTAGAACCAGCGGTATCCTGTTCTCAAGGAGTGGATAATAATGTGGTGGCGTGGTTGAATGACTCTGGTCCAGAGGTTTAATTCACTGGTGCGTAAGGATTGGTAGTCAACTGGTTGTCCTTGGATGTTCTTTGCTTGAGCAAGGTGCCAATATAATAGTTGTTGTCGTGCTGGTGGTAGAAGTCGACTAAGGGTTTCAAGGTATAGTGCGTGTTCGTCGTGGCTTAAGAGCTGTCCAAAGGGCAAGACTTCAAGGAACTCTTTAACAATAAGATGGGGGAAGTCCTCGTGAGGTGGTTCAATTTCTGGTACGTCGTGTAAGTTGGTTAAAGTGGTGATAGGGAACGTGATGGAGGTCCAGGTTCGATAGTGATTTAGACTTAAGACGTGTCTAGTGATAGCATCTTCTTCTTCGTCTTCTTCTAAGGCGTATTCTCGAGACACTTTAGTTAAAACAAGAAAAGGATTTTTATTCGATCTTTATTGAAGCGTTACAAGGGTGGTTCTTACTTTTAAGAACCGTGCGCAAGATCTATGGTTTCGAGACGGTACCTCTCAATTATTTCGAGAGGGTTAGGGGGAATGTGAGGCGTGAAACAGAAGCGAAGTAACTGAGGGTGGAATCAGTATGGTGTCGACTGTATAAGTCGAGTAATGACATAGGGATACGCGGTTACTGTTCTCCTCGAAGTGTAAGTAACCGTAAGCAAAAGCGAGGCAGTCCGTCCAAGAAGTCGTGTACAATGGATAAGCAAAATGAGCCCTCGTAAGCAGGGCGGTAAATAGCAGGCAAGGTAAGTAGTTTCCTAAACAAAGAAGTATTGAAGATGTATGCGATGCGTCCGAGGGGGAAGTCAGCGTCCGGGGCGTAGATCCCTGACGTTGGAACAGATGCCGAAGGGGGTTAGATTGTACTGGGTGGCAAGGGCAGCAGTCGGATGGTTCCACAGCAAAAGTGTGGACGATGCGTGCACGAAAGGCAGGTTGTGTAGGTGTCTGTGAAGCCGCGACGACTCAACTGGTCTGAGGTAGGGATGCGCCCTAGATAGTCTTGATGATTCAAGTCGTGGAGGGGACGCCACTGCTCGCGGGAACGATTGGTGGTGGGAAGGACGAAGTACTGATGAGGGTGGAACCAGAATGCTGTGCAAGGAGGGCGATTGAGGAAGCCTTCAGGCAAGGGAGGACGGTCCGCTTGCTGCTGCTTCGTTCTGTGCTGGAGGGGGAGTGCCAACAGGGACAAATTGGTCAGGAATGGGCTGGGGAATGCTGGGAGACGATGGTGGGGCTGTTGGGGAGTACAAGATGCTAAGGGGTGAGGATGTGTCGACCGGGTCGATGTCTTCAGTGAGGATGCGAAGGGCAGTGCGTGGGGTAGGTTGCAGAGGAGAAGGGAGGCGCAAGGAGGTGTTAACCAAAGTGGGGGAGTTAGGAGTGGACACTTGAGCATTGGCTGGTCAATACAGGGATGATGAGAGACTGTCCAGATGTCAAGACACGTACTGCTGATCACTAAGGACTCAGGAGCAGGTGGGCAAGGGTCGGAACAGATGATACGCGGCGAAGGTGGCGTTGAACAAGAGGACGAGCCAAACGACGAGGAGGTACCAGATGGGGACTGGTAGGTGTTGCAAGAGACAAAGGCGAAGGCTGGAGGCCAGTGTAGCGAGGGGACTTTAAACAAGGCTGGTCGTTGAAGAGTACCTTGGGAAGCGAGGGGAATCTTTAGACTGAGCGGTCGCAGGGGAGTACCCAGGAAGATGAGAGTATCACAAATGGACAGTCTGACGACTGCCATGCTTCATTGGGGCTTATATACAGTGTACAGGGTCGATTACAAAGAACTGAGACTATTCTAGACTCTTTGGTACCATCCAATAGGACTACAGAGGCATAAACTTGCTTGTGTCAAGTTTCAGGCTTACTGAGCGCATTACTGATCATTGTGGAGCGATGACATCATTATGATGTCACTGTGGAGCGCTTAGTGAGCCTATGAGGTCACTGTGGAGTCGCTCAGTCAGCCATGATGTCATTGGAGCCTTGATGACATCAGATGATTTATGCAACAGCTTCTAAGAGTTTGTGCCGCTGTTTCGGGTCCTTGGTGGCTGGGTGGCCATGTGGCTGCCACGCGATGATTACCCGATTAGGAAACGGGTGCCTGGTCGTGTTATAGTGCCTTTGCAATAGTGATATCTTGTACCGCAGGAGGGATAGCCCAGTAAATGGAAGGGAGTCGGTAATGCAAAGTGAGAGAGGTCTCTCTTGAGTGAAATAGGACAATCTACAGCCAGGACCTGGCCTTGGTTCGTAACAGATACTCCTTTAAGGACCATCCCCTTTGTGACCACTCTGGCTTCTTCCCTGCATACCTGCTTGACTCTACCAGTAACTATACCTCTTTGGTATTTGCTACTGCTTTGGACTTGTCAAGACTCACTGTTGAACTATCCAGTTCAAGAGCAAGGGATAAGCTCGAAGACGAGTCGGTAGACGTCCAAGACCGCGTGGGCAAGGAGTAGAGTCCAGAGTAGTAACAAATACCAGAGAGGTATTGTTACTGTGAGAGTAGAGCAATCACGCAGGGAAGAGGCCAGAATAGTCACAAGGGGACGGTCCTTAAAGGAGTATCCCAGGGATGGAGAGTGCCGTAAACAAATGGACAGTCTGAGGACTGTCCGCTACTTTATTGAGCGCTTATATACTACAAGAGAACTGCTAAATAGGGAACAAGTTATAACCTTGTTATCAAGCACAATAGAGTGATGAGTAAGAAATCGGAGGACGCTTACTGAGCATGCTCAGTCATGCTCAGTAAGCTGCTGAGTAAGAAGCTTCTCTTGATGAGTAAGAGTTTCCATTGTCCACGTGTTCACTGCTTTAGTGCACGTGCAAGCACCTGATTCATTTCCTGTTAGTTAGTTTAGGGCCGGTCATTTGAGGACTTGTAGTTTGGTTAGGGAATAGTGTTATCTTATAAGGCCCTTATATAGTTCTATTAGGGTCCTTAGAGTCGACCCTAATACTTCTATTAAGGTCCTTAGTGTTGCCTTATAGTTCGTTCTACTGTATAGTTATTAGAGTTGGTCTAATAACGCGTTGTAGGGCCTTTGATACTAGGTTAGCACCTATTGTAGAGTTCCTAGGGTCGTTCCAAAGGGTCCTTAGGAAGGCCCTGATACTATCTTTTGTTGCTAGAAGGGTTGCCTTTAAGTGGGGCTTGCTGTATGTTGATTGTGCCAAGAATCGCTCGTGCAACAATGCGCGCGCGATATTGTGGACACCTCTACTCACCCCTTTTGCTCATGTGAACAGGGTGACACCATAGAGGCTGGGTTTCCTCCTATAAGGAAGGGTCCTTCAAGGGCCCTCTCCGGGGAATGGTTCATGACAGGACTCTATTCCTTGCCCATGCCATCTTGGACGTCTATCGACTTGTCTTTGAGCTTACTCCTTGCTCTTGAACTGGATAGTTCAACAGTGAGTCTTGACAGAACCCTTGAATTAAGTCACAGGGACTTGGCCCCACTGAACCCTGAGCTAACGCTCCAACAGCCACAACACCATAACACAAGCTAAGCTTCCTTACTCCATTCTGGAGATCAACCTTGAACTACCACCAAACCACTGGATCTGTGTCCAACCAAGGCCCTCTCCAGACCTCCCCCAACACATTGTTGGAAGGGCCACTTGGGACAGCTTCCACACCTTCCTCTGCTACATTACAACTGAAAACAACAAAGAACTACCTGTTGAATTCATCAACAACCACTGGTTTGAGCTACAACTCAGAAGAGGACAGCTTTACACTCATCAGGACCTAGAACTCATCAGAAACAGCCTCGGGTTAGGCTACTGGAGGGAAGACAACCCTCTTTACAAAACATCATCAGAGTTGGAAGACAACTCCCCTGAACCTCCTGAACTAGGGAACACCACAGAACCCCAGAGACACTCAGAATCCTCTGAACCACAGAACCTTCCTGAAACTCAGGAACTCATAGAACCACCTGAACCCCAGACGCCCCCAGAATCCCCAGAACCCCCAGAACCCATCATGGCAGCCCAACCCCAAATTGCCACACAAGCTCCCCAAATTGCCATTCAACCTCCCCTGGTCATCATTCAGGCCCCCCCAGTTGCCCCAGCACCACAAGGAACCAATGGATCTCTTAGTGGCAAAGAACCTATGGCATTCATGGGAGAAAGAAATAAAACAAAGCACTTCATCATGGAATTCAACCTGTATTGGGGCCTCAATGATGATAAAGCAGTCATGGCCAGCCCCTTCAAACAAACAATGTTAGCCCTTTCCTACATTCAAGGAGAAAAGGTAGAGGGATGGGTCAATTCACAAGCAACCTGCACTCAGGGACAAAGTGAATAGGGCCCAAAACCCTGTCAATAGGAATGATGAGGCACTATGGAATGACTTTGTCACAGACTTCACATTCAAGTTTACTAACATGGCGGAGAAAGAGGATGCCCAAGCAGCCCTTGCCAAACATGAGATAAAAGAATCCCCAGATGACTACATCTCCACCTTCAAACAACTCTTGGCCAAGACTGGATGGCCTGAAACTGACATAATTGCCATCAAAAGCTTCAAGAATGGGCTTAAACACAGACTCTATGCTGCAATTCTCAATAAGGACATCTGGCCTACCACTCTCCAGGAATGGAAAGAAGAAGCCAGGAGACAACATCGCTGTTTTATCACCATCAGAGAAAAACTCAAAGGAAGAAAAACCCTGCCTACCCCAGAACACAGGACCCATCATTCTGACCAAATGCAGGTGGACTCTGCCAAGTCCAACTTCAAAAAACTCACAGAAGAAGAAAGAAAGAAATTGGCCAAGGAAGGACACTGCTTCTGTTGCAGAGAAAAAGGCCACCTTAGCAAGGAATGCCCCAAGAATTTGACCCCTACTGCTTCCAAAGCTCGCACCACTGAACCAACCCCAGAACCACCCAAAGAAGAAGAACCAGCTTCTATGGTAGCCTGTATGAAAGCCCTGCCAGCTGAAGAATGAGCCAAGATCTGGGACCTCATTCTCAAAGAGGATTTTCTCTAGGCCAAAGTGTGACAGTCAGCACAGAGGCCCAAATAGATACCATTGTTCAACATAAAGAAAACTCAATGAAAGTTCCTTTAATGATCACAACAAATGGAAAGACTGGACAAACACTCCTAGACAGCAGAGCAACAGAAAATTTCATCAGCCAAGAAATTGTGGGAAAATTACAAATCCCACTTCAAACCCTCAGAACCCCCAGACCTATTATCAATGTAGATGGCACCAGTAACCAGGGTGGAGTGTTAACCCACTATGCCCATATGGCTGTACAACATGGTCCCACCACTCAACTTCTCACCTTTTATGTCACAAACCTGGGAGAAGATAGAATGATTCTTGGTTACCCCTTCCTGAAGGCATTAAACCCCCTGGTTAATTGGAGCACTGGACATCTCAGAAACCATCTTGGGGTCCTTCTCACCCCAATACCCCTGACAAACCTGCCAAAAATTTGGGTGGCACACCTCAGAATGACCACCATTCCCCCAGAATACTCAAGACATCAGAAAGTCTTCTCAGAAGAAGCTGCCAGACAACTCCCACGTAGCCAGGGAGAACTTGACTTTTGAATCACCCTGAAACCTGACACCCCCAAATTCCTCAATTGCCGAACTTACCCTCTCCTCCAGAATGAAACACTGTTGAAGCAGATGGGCGCAGGTTATGATAAGAGCGATAAGATCCTTAAGATCTATCAAAAGATATTTCAGTATTGTGTAAGACAAGACTGTAAATCAGTAATACCTATCAAAAGATATCTACAACGCGTGATTAGATGCGATAGATAAGATAGGAAACAGTAAGTACTCACTTCAGTATTGTGTAAGACAAGACTGAAGTGATCTATCGAAATACGACGCTCTTAAGTACTCCAGAGCGTCTCTAAGTACACTGCAGGTAGCTACCATCAATAAGAAACAGAGATCATACAAGGATCAGTCGTTAGTAGCTACCAATTGTCATCAATTAACTTATCATTGTAAGTAACGCAGATCTCAGCATATGAGCTGAGCCGGTGATGCCCAGTCCGTGTAACCGACGCGTCAACACGTCTGAGCTGTGATTACATCACAACGTCCCAGGGTAGTGGTAACACACCAAATCAATGATAATCTCAACAAACACAAGAATTATCAAAACAAATACAAGAAGACCTGGCCAAAGGCTTCATCAAGGATGGCATCTCAGACTTTGTATCTCCTGTCTTCTTTGTCCAAAAGAAGGATGGCACCACCCCACAAATGGTAGTGGACTACTGGAAGCTCAATAATGCCACCGTCCCAGATTATCACACTCTACTGAACATGGAAGAACAATTACACCATCTAAGGGGCAAAACCACCTTTAGTAAATTTGATGTCAGAGCCTGGTTACAACAACATCCTGATTCACCCAGAGGACCAGCACAAGGGAGCCTTCAAAACCCAATTTGGCACATTTGTCCCCATGGTAATGGGCTTTGGCTTCACCAATGCCCCAGCAGCTTTCCAATGAGCAATGAACCACACCCTCTGACCCTGGCTCCTCAAATACCCTGAAAACACCTGTAATTGCCTAGACAATGTGGCAATAGCCACAGGGTTGGGGGAAGAACACCTTCATCGACAAATCACACATGAGTTTCTTGACCTACTCGAAAGGGACTCCTACTTTTTAAAAGTGTCCAAATGTGCCTTTGAACAATGTGAAATTGACTTCTTGGGCTTCTGAATCAGCTAAGGGACCCTCAAGATTGACCCAGTCAAAATGGACAGCCTCAAAAATTGGCCGAGACCCCCAAATAATCTGAAACAGTTACAACAAATCATGGGCACCCTCAACTACCAACAACCATTCATCTGAGACTTTGCAAAAATAGCTTGCCCCATTTTCTCCATGATCAAGAAAGGGACCCCCTTCTTCTGGACACCAGAAGCAACCATCACCCTAGAAACTTTGATATCTGCAGTTTGTGATGACCCTGAGCTCTACACAGCCAATCCTGATCTCCCATATGAACTAGAAACTGATGCCTCACAGTTTGCCACCTGAGCAATCTTGTTCCAGAAAAGTTTGAGGGGAAAAAGAAAAATGATCAGTAACATGTCACATGTGTTCAATGAAGCAGAAAGGAACTACAGAGAATTCCTAGCTCTGATCCTCACACTTCAACAGTGGCAATACTTACTAGTAGGAACCAAGGACCCCATCAAAACTTTTACAGATCATGCCAACCTCACTCACTACTGACTTCCCCACAAAATCAATCAAAGAATTGCAGGTTACATCTCCACACTCATGGACTACCACTTTGAAATTCACCACAAACCAAGAATCTCTAACTGAGTGGATACCCTCTCACAATGCCCAGATCACAATGATGGGTCAGGAGACAACCAAAACATCACCGCACTCCCAGACAAACTTTTTATCTGAACACTCCACACCAAGGATCTTTACACCAAGGTTCTAAAGGAACAAGAAAAATGCCAATCAGATCTACTAATGTGGAAAGTCAAACACAACCTCCAGGAAGAAGTGGTACACTATTCAAAGATGGGAAGCTAGTGGTGCTGTACCAAGAACCCCTTCTGCAAGAAGTTTTACATGTCTACCATGACAGCATTTTCAGCGGACACACAGGAAATGCTTGGACCTTATACTCCATTCAAGAATCCTTTTGGTGGCCCAAAATGGGCTACTTCATCTGAGATTACATCCGAGGGTGTGCCACCTGTCAAGCCAACAAATCTTCCACACACCCCACCTGTTAAGACTCACTGTTGAACAATCCAGTTCAAGAGCGAGCGAGGGATAAGTTCAAAGATGGGTCGATAGATGTCCAAGACGGCATGGGTGAGGAGTAGAGTCCAAAGCAGTACCAAGTACCAAAGAGGTATGGTTACTGGTAGAGTTGAACAGGTATGCAGGGAAGAGGCCAGAATGGTCACAAGGGGGTGGTCCTTAAAGGAGTATCCCAGGGATAGCGAGTGTCATAAACAAATGGACAGTCTGAAGACTGTCTGCTACTTTATTGAGCACTTATATACTACAAGAGAACTGCTAAATAGGGAACAAGTCATAACCTTGTTATCAAGCACAATAGACAGATGAGTAAGAAGTTGGAGTATGCTTACTGAGCATGCTCAGTCATGCTCAGTAAGCTGCTGAGTAGGAAGGTGTCAAGACTCACTGTTGAACAATCCAGTTCAAGAGCGAGGGGTTAGTTCAGAGATGAGTTGATAGATGTCTAGGACAGTGTGGGCTAGGAGTAGAGTCCAAAGCAGTAACAAGTACCAAAGGGGTACAGTTACTGGTACAGTTGAGCAAGCACGCAGGGAGGAGGCCAGGGTAGTCACAAGGGGACGGTCCTTAAAGGAGTATCCCAGGAATGGAGAGTGCCGTAAACAAATGGACAGTCTGAGGACTGTCCATTACTTTATTGAGCACTTATATACTACAAGAGAACTGTTAAATAGGGAACAAGTCATAACCTTGTTATCAAGCACAATAGTGTGATGAGTAAGAAGTCAGAGTGTGCTTACTGAGCATGCTCAGTCATGCTCAGTAAGCTGCTGAGTAAGGAGGCTCCTCTTGATATGTAAGAGCCTTCACTGTCCATGTGTTCACTGCTTTAGTGCACGTGTAAACACCTGATTCATTTTCTGTTAGTTAGTTTAGGGCTGGTCATTTGAGGACTTGTAGTTTGCTCTAGGGAATAGTGTTATCAAGGCCCCTTATAGTTCTGTTAGGGTCCTTAGAGTCGACCCTAGTACTTATATTAAGGTCCTTAGTATTGTCTTATAGTTCGTTCTATAGTTATTAGAGTTAGTCTAATAACGCGTTGTCGGGTCTTTGATACTGTGTCAGTGCTTATTGTAGGGCACCTAGAGTCGTCCTAAAGGGTCCTTAGGAAGGCCCTAATACTGTCCTTTATTGCTAAAAGGGTTGCCAGTAAGTGGGGCTTGTTGTATGTTGATTGTGCTGAGAATTGCTCGCATGACAATGTGCGCACGATATTGTGGACACCTCTACTCACCCCTTTTGCTTGTGTGAACAGGGTGACACCATAGAGGCTGGGTTTCTTCTCATAAGGAAGGGTCCTTCAAGGACCCTCTCCGGAGAATGGTTCATGACAGAAGGCTTCTGTTGATGAGTAAGAGCCTTTACTGTCCATGTGTTCACTGCTTTAGTACACGTGCAAAGCACCTGATCCATTTGCTGTTAGTTAGTTTAGGCCTGGTCATTTGAGGACTTGTAGTTTGGTTCAGGGAATAGAGTTGCCTATAAGGCCCCTTATATAGTTCTATTAGGGTCCTTAGAGTCGACCCTAATACTTCTGTAGTGCACCAGGTTGGGGCACGTGGAGTTCAGTGGGCTTGATCTGAGGGCAGGTGACAGAGAGAACAGAGGGGAGCAAGCACCTCACACACAGTTGTTTGGCTTCTTGGCTTTTGCAGGCAGACTGATGTGAGCAGCAAAAAAGAGAATCTTCTATTCCTGGAGTCCAAAGAGTAGCTAAGAAGTTTATATACAGAGAGGCAAGAGGCATGATGAAAGGGAATCTAGACTGAGTGAGATCAAACTATGATAAAAGAGAGAGAGCATAAGGAATAGCTGAAATATGATGCATCACGCATGCATGGGGGCAAGTACAAGTCATGTGATTCCAATGCTCAGCTGGATCACATACCTTACATTACCACCGTCACCTCTCACACTGATCATGTTGGCACCTCAAACTGATGAAGAAGAAGAAGAAGAAGTGGAACAGGAGCTCATGCCAGTGCACACTCCACTCATGCCAGTGCACACTCCTGTGGCCACACTGGTGCCTAAAAGGAGGGCACAGAAATCTATGCAACCTGTACAACTGATGCACCAATCTGAACACATGACAAAACCATCATATATTATGCGGCAGATAGCTTGCAGGAGAGGGCACAACAGAGGGCACCAATACTGACTGTGCCCATTATCTTTTCACTGCAGAACTTAACGAAACTATGACACACACACAGACCAAGATCAATAGTGATCCAAATTCATATGCTGAAGCACAATCTCACCCCAATTGGCCTCAATGGAAAGAAGCAATGGACCACAAGCTACTAATGCTTGAAACTGCTGGTACATGGAATACAGTATTGCATCCAGCTAACAAAAATATAGTAGGTTCGAAATGGGTATACTGCATCAAACACAAAGCAGATGGAAGTGTGGATAAGTCTAAGGCCCAACTCATTGCTCATGGTTTTACACAAAAATATGGGGTGGACTATTTCCTAACCTTTTCCCCAGTTGCTAAGCTCACCAGTTTTCAAGCTATACTTGCAATTGCTACATGTCTTGATTGGGAGATTATGAGTTTTGACTTTAATGGTGCATATCTCAATGCAGAATTGGATGAAAATGAAGAAATCTATATGTATAGTCCCCCTGGTTATGACACTGATAAAAACACAGTGAAACAGCTTTGTAAATCCCTCTATGGTCTAAAGCAGGCCAGGAGAAAATGGTATAATACATTGATGCATGCGTTAACTAACCTTGGGTTTTGTGTCAGTGAGGCAGACCCAGGCATATTCACAGTGCACATAGGAGAAGAGACACTCATCCTAGCAGTCCATGTCAATGACTGTATCTTCATGGGCAGTACACACAAACTTATCACAGAATATAAGGACAAGATCAATTCTTGCTATGCACTTACAGATCTAGGTCCTATCCATTGGCTACTCAGAATCAAAGTTGTCCACAATTGAGTCATGCAAACCATCTCACTGTTGTAAATGTCATACATTGATAATATTCTAGCTCAATTTGCATTAACCAATGCCAAACTGTATGGCACTCCAATGATTCCTAACAACATCATATTCAAAACATGATGCACTGTCAACACCTAAAAAAATGACGCATATGGAGAAGACCCCATATCGTGAGGCTATAGGTAGCCTCATGTACCTTGCTGTGGCCACCTGCCCAGATATTGCTTTCACTGTATCAACCCTTTCACAATTCCTCAATAATCCAGGCAATATTCATTAGGAAGCTGTAAAGCAAATTTTTCATTATTTGACCAACACCAAAACATATGAATTGACATATGGAGTCAAGCATCACAATCTCATAGGCTACTCAGATGCAGATGGTGTGACTCAGGAACATTGTCATGCCATTTCTGGTTACATTTTCCTAATCGAAGGAGGTGCAATATCTTGGGCATCCAAAAAACAAGAACTAGTTACATTATTGACCACAGAGGTGGAATATGTCACAGCCACGCATGCAGCCAAAGAAGCTATATGGTTGCGCAAATTGATAGCCAAACTTTTCCCTTCATTATTGACACCCACCACACTCTATTGCGACAACCAACCTGCTCTAAAACTAACCAGAGACAATAACTACCATGCATGTACTAAACATATTGATCTTCAATATCATTTTATCTGACAGGTAGTAGCTGCAAAAACTGTAAACCTCAAGTACTGCCCATCTAAAGATATGTGTGCTGACATCCTCACAAAAGCCTTACCAAAATGGAAGGCAAAGACACACATACAAACACTCAGTCTATGTCGTGCATGTGGGGGTGTGATGTAAAGTATGTTTTAGTTGTATGTTTCACATGCTCACATATATTTTGTATCCACAATGAATATGTACATTCTGTTTGTTATGATCTCATATGATGTCATACATAAAATCATAAAAACTACTTACAGTATGTACTTCAGTGTACAATTACCAAGCCCATAGCATACTTGTGATTTTAACTATGGCCCTTGCATGGGCCCATGAATTGAAGTGATTTCCACCATTCCATTACCTGTACCTGGACTTCTCTCACCAAGTTTCAAGTCAATTGGTTGAGAAACAGTTGAGATATGGCAGTTCAAATTTCTGCACTCATGTCAGCACCCAAAAATTGACATATCATGAACTGACTATTAGGCTCCCATATTTTAACTGCACCTAGATACAGTATATAAGGTTCTACTGTCAAAGTTTTAAGGCAATCTGTTGAGAAACTGTTGAGATATAGCAGTTTTAATTTTGCACTCAAGATGACATCCAAAATGGCAAGTGCAAGGTCATGTGAAAAAGACAACAATCTTATCTAGCAATTCCCACACACATACACTGCATGCACATTTGGCCACTGCACACACACTCATTGCACACTCAATTAAATATACTACAGCAGTCTATTAATTTATCAGTGGCAGCTATAATAGAGTTTGGTGGTTGCTATGTAGGCATGAACCTCAATGGTTGTAAAGTTGCTACAGATGCTATGGTAGCTATATAGTGCTACATAGCTTTTCACTCTTTCCTGATGTCTTTTTGATTGCAGGCCAGCATAGCCTGCAAGCAGAGTCTACTTAAACCAGTGGTATTTCCCTCAGTGATTGCTTACAGTGTGTGTCAGGACTCACTTGTTGAACAATCCAGTTCAAGAGTGAGAGAGGAGCTCAGAGACAAGTCAACTGAGTTCAAGAACAAAATTGGCAAAGAGCATGGTCCAAACAAGTAGCAAGTACCAGAGAGGCACTGGTACTGGCTGTGAGAGGTGATCACAGAAGGAGAGGGCCAGGATGTACTAGACAGGGCAGTCACAAAGGAGTACCCTCAGTAATAGAGTGCCACAAATCAAATGGACAGTCTGAAGACTGTCTGCTACTTTATTGAGTCCTTATATACTACAAGGGGACTGCTAAATAGAGAACAAGTCATAACCTTGTTATCAAGCACAATGAGAGATGAGTAAGACATTGGGGAATGCTTAGTGAGCATGCTCAGTCATGCTCAGTAAGCTGCTGATTAAGGAGGCCCTAGACAATGAGTAAGGGCCTCTAGTGTCCATGTGTTCACTGCCTAGTGCATGTGCAAAGCATCTGATTCATTTGCTGTCAGTTAGTTTAGGGCCAGTTTTCCTGAGACTTGGAGTATTTGATGGTGAGGAGGTGTTCCTTATAAGACCCTTTATAAGGTTCTATTAGGGTCTTCAGAGTCAACCCTAATATCAGTATTAAGGTCCCTAGTCTTGTCTTATAGTTCATTCTAAGGTTATTAGAGTTAGTCTAATAACATGTTCTAAGGTCCATAGTATCTTCATCAGCATCCAATATAAGGACCTTGGGGTCATCTGAAAAGGTCTTTAGAGGGTTTCTAGTATTGTCCTTTACTGTTAGATAGGTTGTCATCAAGTAGGGCTTGTTGTATGCCAATTGTGCCTAGAATCAATCATGCCACAATGCATGTGTGATATTGTGGACACCTCTACTCACCCCTTTTGGCCATGTGAACAGGGTGGCACCATAGAGCCAAGGTTTCCTCTAATAGGGAAGGGTCCTTCAAGGGCCCTCTCCAGGAAATGGTTCAGGACAGTGTGTGTGTCACTGAGGTACTATCACCTATGGGGAACTCGCCATTCCACAACCATCTCACCAATTTCATTTTTCCCTGTATCTGCTCAAACAACCCCATTTAAAACTTTGTAGTTATACTATTGAGTGCCATTAATGTCATTCTAGCAAAGAAAAAATGGAGGTCCATTGAGTGGTTTTCAAGTAGTATTTTGGCTGGGGGTCACGCCTGCATCACGCTTTCTGTCATGGCGGAGTGCGGAGTTTGATTCCAGCTGGGTGATCACCGTTGGAGGAGTCTGGGTCACTGCTGTTTTATCCTCTTAATGCCATGTTACAGGTGGTCCAATCAGCCAGCACAAGACCATACATATGAGCAGCGGCTACAGGCAGCTATAACAATGATATATATCAACCTTTTACTTTTACTCGTGTGGCACTGGCCCATGATGTGAGCACCGTGTTCCATACATAGCCAAGTCCTGGGTTTCACTCGATAATGCTACTCCATTACAACTATTTTCCCTAGTCTTCACCTAATCAAATTGCCTTTGTAAATACATGGGAATGTTTCATCCCAGGCGGACTTTAATTTGGCATGTGTTACAGGTCCATTACTTTCATGACATTTGTGACTGGCGAGATGGTCGTGGAATGGTGAGTTCCCCATAGGTGATAGTATGTGATTCATTATCTTACATGTGCTGTGGACTCTATGGTGAGAGATGTCCAGGTATGGGTAATGGAATGGTTGAAATCACTTGAATTTGCAGGCCCACACGAGGGCCATAGTTAAATCACAAGTATGCTACAGGCTTGGTAATCATATACTGAAGCACATACTGTAAGTAGTTTTTTATGATTTTATGTATGACGTTGTATGAGATCATAACACATGGAACATACATATTCATCATGGGTACAAAATATATGTGAGCACATGAAACACATAACAAAAACATACATTTACATCACTCTAGTACCTAGATAGATTACACCTCAGCTATCTTATCTATGTAATACATTAGGCCCCTTTTACCAACCGAGAATTCTTGAATCTTGAACTTGAACTTGGATTTCAGGATTTTCCGGGAGTGACAGGAGTGACAGGAGTGATGTAAGTGATATGATGTATATAATAAATTAATATGCATTTGTTTTTGTTGTCATTTGCATATTCACATATATGGGGTTAAACATGATGTGTCAGCGTCAAACTTGGTGTCAAGCAGTCCAACTCAAGCTCAACATCTGGGTGCTTGCAGCCCCATTTTCACCAGAGTTGCACATACAAAATTTGCACAAAGATGTGCACCCACACATTGGTGACACATATTCTGCCTTAATGACATGCTTGCAATACCCCACTTGGAAGGAGTGGAAGGAAGGGTTAGAAAAAATATTTTACATATCACATGTAAACCCAGCAAATCACACCGGAAAATAACTCATATTTGAAATGGACTCATATTAGTTTATTATGTCACTTACATCACACCTGTCATTCCTGTCACTCCCGGAAAATCTTGAAATCCAAGTTCAAGTTCAAGATTCAAGAATTCTTGGTTGGTAAAAGGGGCCTAATAGTCATTGCTTACATCGCGCATGTCACTGAGATTTCACCTCGGCTATCTTATCTAGACATTCTCACGCACATACGTGCAAGTGCATTTATGCTGCATGCTCAATCACACAAGACTTGCTCAATAAATTCTACTTCCCCAAGGCTATCAAACTCTACAATGGGGGGACAAGGAAGAAACTTGTTTGTATCGGTGCATCGAGTTCAATAAGCTAGAGAGAAGGTCAAACATGGTCACGGTGACTTTCTCATGAGCGAGGTTTGCTGAGTTGAAGCTGCACTTGCCAGCTGCCCTTGGACACATGATCGAGTCTGATAAGCACGAGGTCGAAAACGTCAATCTTGCCTGGTCCAACAAGCCAGGCTGGGTCTCCGTCCTCTTCCATATCACGAACTTTGTGTTCCTAAAGGGAACTGTGAGACAAGCTATCGCGATGACCAGAGATGATGCTTACAGTGATGAAGCGATAGACGGACTTGGCCACGTTCTTCGCGAGTTTAGCACGCGTGATAGGCCTCGGAGGGTTGCGGAAATCCTTAATAGGAACTTGGCGACTCCAAGGTTGAAAGCCTGGCCACTGGTTTGCACATCATCAGGCCCGATACATGAACGAACGTGACTCAGCAAAGCTGTGTGGCGAGACTTACGTTAATGCGAACTGAGATAGACGGCCCACGCTCTATGAACATAGGTTCATCGCGTGCTACAAGACGTGCGTAGCGACCATGCATGGCGTCCTTTAGTGAGATACCGAGTTCGTCGGGGTTCTGCATGAAGAACGAGATGGAATGCTCGAGATGGACCTCATCAACATAGCGCCGTTGGTCACTGGAAGTGTGAGGTTTGTATCGTTTCTGTGGCACCATGGGCCCCCGCGGATGCTCGCTGAATGGAACCACTGGTTGTACGGGACTGGTTAGACGGGTAGTCGCAGGCTCCGGTGTTAGGTCAGTGCGATGATGCGGTGGGACGAGGACAGGGGTGGCTGGAAACCCGTAAATGTTCGTATACGAGTACAAGTGAGATGGAATCGCGTCAGGGTCCACCAGAGGGGAAGACTATCGAGGTGCTCAACGGTAAGTAGATTCACGCCAA
This sequence comes from Russula earlei, assembly GCA_025769875.1. Lineage (NCBI taxonomy): Eukaryota > Fungi > Basidiomycota > Agaricomycetes > Russulales > Russulaceae > Russula > Russula earlei. The sequence goes on along the minus strand of JAGFNK010000273.1, from coordinate 54,279 downwards.
CAGCAATGAAAACAATGACCTCAAGTTCCTGAGCAAGTGGATCAAGCTGATTTGAGTAATATGAGCGGTTAGGCTGGATATGACGGATCACATAGCAGCATACCTGGAAATGCGTGAATAGGGGCTCATAAAAAGGATCGTATTCGAGAATTCTTGGAAGCTGCACATCAGGCGAGTGAAGATCTCCCTTGCGTTCCCTGCGCTTCTTCCGTGTAACGGAGCACTTTCCCCATCCTTGGAGCTCTTCTGCGAACATCGCTATCTCAGCACACGACACATCTTTTTCTTACGTGCGCGGGGTGTGAGAACCAGAAAGGGATAATATTGAAACGTACTCACCGAAGGAAACCTCTTCAATTTTCGGCTGCAACTTTCGAAGGACACGCATCATTGCGTCTGATTGGAGGTGTTCCTGTGGCAGCGGATAGGCAAGTAATGACACAACTTTCATATGTTTGCTCACAATACCATCAGAAATTTCATCGATTCGTGCCAGGTCGTCATCATGGACAAGGACCATATCGCAATCAGGTGCCCGCTGAGCAGTCCATATTAGAACAAGGTGCATGCTGCACTAGAGGAATAAGTAGGCGTTCGACACTCACCTCCGCAACATATTCTAATACAGTGTGAACAGGATCCCGGCGCTTCGGTAATTTCCTGGGGGTACGAATGACACTGAATCCTCTGATAAATACGCATTGGTTCTCGGATGGATTCTAGAGGCACGGAATCATATCGGAGTTCTATCTTTTCGCTGATTCCCAGCAACATACCTTCCCACTGGGGCCCCAGCTGAACACTGCTGCTCCTCGAATCTGCTCGGGTGAAATTTGCCAATCGATGTTGATATCAGCGTCTTCTGTATGAGCCACTTTGACCTCAAATGACACTGGCTCTTCTCCCTGGCTCTCCAAGAAAGCAACATTAGCCCAAGACCTCGTGCGATGGCAACCAGTGACCAGCACGATATCCTCCGTCTGATCGATCCCCAGTCCATGACGTCGAGCGAAGCGAAGCGATTCGCCGAAATGTTTGATTATCCACTGACCAAAGTCGCCCCGGGCTATAGTGTCCTGGCATTCGGTCTGGGTCGGAAGGAATAATGCTGCACCACGTTGTTTTCTTTTGCATTTAAACGAGACCTGTGAAAAGTCTTCTGGCCTGGGAGAATGTCAACGACAAGTCATCTAAACCGGAAATTGTGACTACTTCGAGGCACGGACGTCTGATTCAGCAGCCGCCACACAGACTCCGCGAGAACAGTAATGACCAGCCTCGAGAGTGCTAGTTTTGATGTGATCTGACGGATTGGGAATAAGAGGTTCGTGATCCCTTGGTGCACCCAGTTTGCGATGGGATGGATGATTCGCGGGAAGCAGAGCATTGAAGAGGCGATGGAATTTTCCTTCGCGTATATAACCTACGTCGCCCACCTCCACGCAGCTATCTGGCCCTTCTGGGTTTGGTACCCATAATGCGTGTCCGTACGCAGGATACTTCATCGCAAGCTGTTCGCGGAAGATTTCGTAGTGTGCCATGGGGGACTAGAGGGTTATGAACTTTCAGTTTAAGTGCCCATCTCAGAGGAGAGATGGCATACGATAATAAGAGCGGTTAATGGAGGTCAATTCAAGAGTACTGAATGTGCCTTGATGGTTCTGGAAAAGGGTTAATTTGCCACCAGTCCGACAGGCGCAAACTCTACCCTAGGCGCAAGGCGCAATAGCTTGACCTGGGATAGAGGTATCGCCAAAAGAGTCGATGGACATTCCCACACTTGGAAGCCAACTCGACTTTCATGATCATTGCAAAGAGATAAAATATAACCCAATGTCCAGATCGGTTCTGTTAAAGGCGGAATGATATGTGCCAGTCCGCGTCAGCAGAAACCAGGATTGTCAGGCTCACTCCAAGATACTCAATGACCTTCGTTCTCTTCACCAAAACTTCCCTTTTTTTCGCTAGGGTTTTTATGGCACTACATGGCATCAGGATGGACTGAGGTGTTCCGTTCACACTGAAATAGAAATGTGGGCGTGGGCAATCTTTCGCGCCGGAACATCCAATTGGGGAGAAACTACATGCCATTATACTGCAGACGTAAGTGTGGCTCCTTTGGACCCGGGAATCTTCTTGAGTAACAGCTGTTGGAAAGCTTCCCGCGCCTGGATCGTCTCCTTTTGCCTGGTGATCATGCCGTCGAGGAGACTCTCGAGGCCCTTTTTGAAATCCTCGATGCGCTCCTGCTCAAACCGTGCCACCTCGCTCTTCACTAGCCGCGACACATGCTCAAATCCGTGCTTCGCCTCTAGCACCCGTCGCTCCGCCTGTTTCAACATTGGTACCTGTAAGAGAAACAATCATGGAGGAAAAGGCACACCTCGCCAATTTGAGAATATGATTGCCCGAGACGATCAGTCACGATCTTGCCTTGGACCCGGTTGCGCTCATGCGCATTCTTGAGCTGACGGAGCTCTGCATCTGCATGCTGCCATGCATGGTACACTCGAACACGTGAACTGAATGCCATCTGTGACAAGACAAGTTAGCGTCCGTGAGCCTCGTATAAACTGATCATAGCACTCACTCGAACGAAATTGACGAGGCGGGCATACTCGTCGGCGGTGCTCAGAAGGGTCGCTTGATCTGCGCACATCTGAGCAGACTCTATCTGTTGTGCTTTACGTTCGAGCTCGGCGAGTTCCTCGAGTGAATGCGAAATGGATTTGCCAGGATCCGAAGCGGCAAGATCACTAACGGTCTGCGCGAATTCGCCCTACCGCGCTCGCGAGTTCTATCCACAGGGTGAATATCTGTCACGTCGGTGATGCCCGGGGAAGACGAACCACTACGGTGCCTCGTGACCACCTCGATGGCTTTGACAAGGCCACGAAGTTGGGACTCGAGAACTTCAAGATAGGCTCTTTGCCTGTCAAACCACTGCGACAATATCAGCAGGAAGCATCGATGGTCGATGGGTGGAGTACCTCGTCCGTCTCGACAAAGCGAGGGCCTGTGATGGATTGACCAATGGACGCCATCAAGCCTCCGCGTTCACTCGCTAATTCTGCTTTACGGTGTTTGATCAACCAGAACTAAGGTCAACGTCCTTGGCAATGGGCGCGAACAACGCGTACATCTAATGAGAAAGTGTCACTTTCTAAAAAGAACTTCAGATCTGCGTCCTTGCAAAGTACCGGATGATTCGCGATTTTATTTATGCAGTTCTCAAGTGCGAACCGTCGCTGTTGTCGAACTGGTCATCGAAACGCCCAAAGGGACTCTTCTCAGGAACAGGTGGGACAATCACCCCTGGGTTATTGATCGAAAGAGTCTCGTACAGCCATAGAAAGTCCGAATAGCCGCGAAGAACTGAAAAGGAAGGCTTAGAAAAGGTCGGAGAAGTGGTCTGTAAGACAAGACAAGCTCAGTGCAGCCGATACGGAGCCAAATTCGGATAGAACACACCTTGGTGTGAACTGTGTACATTGTGAACGCACGAATAGGGTCCCCAACCTTCTGTGGATCCTCGACAGTAATCGTAAATACGGGTTGTAACCCGGTTTCCTTCTTTTCTGGGGGGCCGTCTGAGGCGGCAACACCTGTGAGTGGCATCGGCTGAATAATGGGAAAGATATGCTCACTGGTAGTGGACGAAGGGGTTTGTCGTCGTCATCGTCATCTTCCTCTTGCGCAACAGTAGGGATTGAAGTATTGTTGACAAACACACTTTGCGCCCCATCCCACACGTTGAAGCTCTCCCCGCCCAAAGCAAGGCTGGAAAACGCCGTAACTGGAGGTTGATCAAGAGGGGTAGAAGTGATGCGATGTGGATCGCTGATTGTTAGCGATGAGGAATCGAAGGTAAGATGAGTAGATGGATGCAGAGTTTCCTGACGTTGGGGCAATCGCGCGGAAGATGGAGCTGGCGGGGATGGCGGACCTGTATCCTCTACAGGTTCTTCTGGGACCATGAATGAAGGGGTGACTGGGGAGGAAGGGTCCACAGCCGGAGAGCTTGCGGGTGGTGATGTAATTGAGGGACGAGCTGGGGAAGCGGTTCGGGGCGGATCTGGTTCAACAGCCGGTTCACTGGAAACGGCCTCCAGCAGGGAAGGGGACGGGGGTGGGAGTGGACCCGTTACTACACCTTCTCTGGTACCAGAATGCCGAGGAGACGTCAATGGCTTTATGGTCAATTCTGGTTCATCATCCATGGGCAAGTTTGCCGAATCTAGTGGATCAGATGGAACTGCCGACGCAATATACACATGCGATTCAGTCGCAGAGGGGCCAAGAGTGTTGTCATGTGCTTGTATGGGTTGCGTTGTGTTGAACATGCCGCCGAATCCAGAGGTGCCATATTCGAATGTAGGAGAGGCCGCGCGATAGCAGACTGGTGGGTATAATTTGACCAAGGGATCAGGGGAGCCAGAGCGGGGCCGTGCGAAGGGATCTTCGAATGGGTTTTCCTCCAGAGCGCGAGAGGATTGTTGCAGGAGGTCGTCAAAACCAGACATGATGTGCCAGTGGCAGCAGTGTTTGACCCCCCCAAAGTCTTGGAACAAGCCAAATGGCTTGGTCACGTGGGTCCTTGCTTTATTCTTTCCTTCTTGCCAACAACCAACCATGTTGGGCCAAGCTCTCTTAACAATTGCCCTAGTGGCTCTCTTTCACTGTAAGTACTATTCTCCTCTCAACTCGCGCACTTACTTATCCCTTTTCCAGCTGCTTTCTCAACCTATGAGTGTATGTATCTCTCTCCTTGGTATGTGAGATTTCTGCCTTACAGATCTCGCCGTTCAGATGTTTCCCACATGAAGGCGCTGGGCAGACCTGAGGGTTCCCTTCCGGCTTCTGTATGCATGATTTCTTTCCTCGATCCTGTAAAGTATACTTACTTTTTCAATCGCCAGATCGTCTTCGAATCTCTCATCGCGCTGTTCCTCGGAATCATCGGCGCTTGCCTGAAAGCACCGCCTCTCAAAGAGATCACATGGACGAGTGAAATGAAGACACGGTGTGCACGCATACACGTTGCATCCACACTTTGCACTTAGCAGCTGATGTGTCGCCTTGTTCCTGCGAAATTTAGGACGATTGATGATATGGACGCGCGAATGGGATTCGCCAACTTTGTGACGCGGGGGAAAGTACTGGGTAAAGAAGAGCCATCAAAGGCAAGCTCATGATGATCAATCCGGTTTTGCCCCCCTTGCGGCCCTTGTTTGTTTATCACAAACCGGCGAGTTGTTGTATGATGAACATCACGCAGTCATTCGAGCCAATTCCAATCCAGCTTCTTCGAAATTACCTTCACCCCTCCAGGTCCTTTCATCCAACCCAATAATAGCTTGTCTATACTCCGCGCCTTCTGGCTGGGATGCATGTGTGGTCTCGCATGTGGCCCGTGATGCGCTCTATAGAGGGTTTGGCAAAACCAATCACTTATAATACAACCATGCTCCGGTTCACCTGTATTCCGATGAGAGACAGGAAAAGACCAATTGTTCGAACGTGAGAGTTGATCAACTAAATTAGGTAGCGATGCGACCCGTAGCCATGTGTTGACGCGGTGACCGTGACAGTAGTTATTGCTTAGAGATTGCTCGTATGTAGAGTGTATTTGGGAAACTTTTCGACACGTGAGGCATCGGACCAAATCAAGCTCAACTGAGATTGAGTTCATTCATGCCCAACTCGAACAAAAATCGTTGGAGCAGCTCCGTTTCGCCTCACAACGTAACTCGGAACCACCGAACGCTACGTGATGACTAGTATCGAGGCGTCCGAACGCCTGGCTCGCAATGTTACGTAATCAGACGTGTGGGCGATTACAGAAGTGAGCGCGCCCTTCAAGATACGATAGATGGAACGCTACCTGCAAGCCGCTTGCTCTTTCTGTTGGCGACCAAAGAGTTGATACAGATGGACTTGCGCCCGTATAAAGGCCGACGAAACTAGTTTTTCAACTCTTCTCGAGCGGCCATGACGCCACCCTCAACTAACGACAATGGTGCGCGTAGTCAACTCGGCAGAGAGGATGAGGGCTATGAGGAGGGCAAAGTCGAGCTAGAAGACTCGCCACCCTCCCCGCTTTGTCTCTATCGTCCGGACGTCGATATTTCGGCCGTCGACCCCCGCAAGTTGAAACGCAAGATAGATTTCCGACTGGTGCCATGGTTGACTCTGCTTTACCTCATGAACTTTCTCGACAGAGGTAGTATAGGTAATGCGCGCGTGTGTACGTCTCAGCACGCACACAGTCCTTTCGTTCATACATGTGCTTTCATTCTCTTATAGCTATATAACATGGAGAAGGATCTGCACACGACAGATGAACAGTTTCTCTTGGCACTCACCGTCTTTTTTTTCCCCTTCGCTCTATTCGAGGTACGGGTCTTTTCCCTCCAAGTGATAAACATACACACGAATTCGAAAGGTCCCGAGTAACCTTGTCCTGAGACATTTGCGACCATCTCGATGGCTTTCCTTTATAGTATTCGCGTGGGGGATTGTATCGGTAGGTTGTTGCTCCAATTCTGTTTCTTGCCCGGATCCTTATAAGATTTTCAAATTTTGAGACATTTCATGGCTTCGCCCGTGACTACGGTGACCTGATCAGTATGACCTCACCTGCTTAGCCATACCAGAACGTATTGACGGGAGTACAGGTCTTCGATGTCTGTTGGGTCTGGCCGAGGCGGGATTGTTCCCTGGCATCGTATTTTACTTATCATGGTAAGTTGTGTGCAGCGACTTCGTAGAACTAGCCAAACAAATATCCTTTGGCGTCTATGCGCTGTTTAGCTGGTACAAAAGTTCGGAGCTTGGTTCCCGTATCGCACTGTTCTTCACAGCTGCCACAATGGGGGGCGCATTCAGTGCGTACAGAATTTAGGCTAAAGAATACTCGTCCACTGCTCCTAATAATGGTGTTGGTGAGGTGGTTCCTTGGCCGTGGCTATCCGTAACATGGATGGTCTTGGCGGACGGCCTAGGTGGGCATGGATCTTCATTATAGAAGGACTTGTGACTATTCTCATGGCTTGCATCTCTCCCCTGGGTTCTTCAAGACTTCCCGGAGACGGCCAAATTTCTGACGGAGGCTGAACGTATGTACATAGCCACACATACATCCGCTTGAAAAGTCATGCTGACAGATATATGGGTAGGTGTGTACATTGTCCGCGAACTAAATGAGGATCAGCAACTTGGCACTGACGAGGAGAAGTTTAAGCTGAAATACTTGTGGGAGTGCTTCACAGACTGAAAAACATATATAACGAGTGGGTTCTCCCCCAAGAGCAGATTTTACATCGTGATGATATTTTATTCCCAGTGGGAATACTTATGGGATTGTAGGCATCGTTCTATTGGAAGTTGACTCATTACACTTATTAGTCGATCCAAAGCGCTGGTGCTGCATTCCCCATCGCCTCGTTCACGCCGACGATCATCAACGAGGTGAATAAGGTCTTGCCGCAATCAGCGTGCTTCACTCATCGCCCCGGCGCAGTTAGGACTTAGTGCGACGGCTGCTAATCTCCTGTCGGTGCCGGTGTATGCGTTGGGGTGCTGGTGACCTGCGTCGTTCGCCTCTTGGGAGATCGGTTTGGCCACAGGGCATATATGACCTGTTCGTTGAGCTCTCTCACTGATGCCGAAGGCCATTATATATCCCACTCACCAACGTCCCAGAGGATTCTTTGGAATGGCCTTCTTAGCGTATGTTATCCTGATCGTTTCTCGCAGTGTCGCACTGTCATATTTTGCTGTCTACCTTGCCGCCTCGTAAGTTTTCGAGGTTCATGCACTCCCTATGAGCTTCTTATGTTGGTAACCATGCGCAGCGAACAACATGTAGGCGACCAGCTTCCATTGGGATCATATAAGCCCTCTGACAGCAGAATCGTAGGGCTTGGATTTCGAGCAATGTAGAAGGTTCATATAAGCGCGCCACCGCGTTAGCGATGGCCATTGCGTTGTGAGCATCTCCCCCTCCGTCCGCGATACATATTTTTTTTGAGCAGACGAACCTCCGGTCCAGTGGCAATATGAATGGCGCCGTAATATCCAACGTCGTGCGTCCTTCCCGTTCACGAATGCCGGCGCAAATCGGTTGACCTGCCCGCACGGCGCAGTATCGCGAACGTGACAGACCTAGGTACAGGCTCGGCCACGGCACCGTGCTCGCGTACATCGCCGTCTGCTGGCTGAGCTCGCTCGTCCTATACCGTCCTCTGAGACGCGAGAACAAAGCGCGCGACCGCGGCGAACTAGACGAGGTGATCGACGACGTCGAGAACAAGAACGCCGACCCCGATAACGGTCGATACGGCAGCGTGGCCGACGCGCGCAGGGAGAAAGGCGACAGGTGGAGCGGGTTCAGATATACCGTGTGAACCGAAACCCCCGGCCAGATACCGATCTACGAGAACCATGCGAATCCGGATCTTGGGCGGTGCTGGTATGGGATCATCTTTCCATGGCATGGCGTGAAACTAAACAGGGGTCGAGAGATTGGTGGTTGGGAGGTGCGGATTTTACCTGTCGGACAATAAGATCTGCGCGTAGATTCGTTGAATCGTCACGTTGTCAAAGTTTAGAGTAGACAATCTCTGGACCATCTTCTGACTCTGGTTGCTGACAGTGAAACCCCCTGGAAGGGCTGGTCTTGCTGATGGCTCGGGATTGACGGGTTGGAACTGCCAGCGCTGGGAGGTCGCAAAGCCTCCTCAAGCGACACGTCAACCTCCAGGCCGTCCTCACCAACTCCAACACTGGTTCCGTCTGCGGTAGCCAAGTTGGAATCTGAATACGACGGTCGAAAGCTGATGTCATCAAAAACTGATATCCACCCGTCGTGAGGATACAGATAGCCGCGAGCGGATGGACAAGCTCCCGGTCATGGGAGGAGAACGCCGATCGGGACCAACTGGCACAGCTCGCGATAGGCAAAGCGGGCTGAGCTAGAGGTGCTCGGGCGAATGGTGTGGTAGTGCGTGAGTCCGATTGCAGAGAGGCGGGATTGACATTGGATCGATGACCCTCCTCCGAAGTCGAGGCATTGCGAACGTGTAGTTATGTCCAAAGGTTCAACTACAAGCGGCAATCTCCTCGCGCTTTGCAAAGTCACATGTCAAACGAAAAGCGTGATCACGTGGTCGTATTCTACATCGCCTGCAGCGCAGAAGAAAAAAAATAGAATAGATAATCATAATCAAGACATTTCCAGATCCAGATGATTCCTCCATTCGATCACTTTGTCTCGCTCCTCTTTCTTTCCATCTTTCTCCTTGCACTCGGTAGCCTCTCTTTGCTTGATTCCTTTGTACCACATCAAAGTAGTATTCGCTTCGTCCATTACTTGGCCGATACGCCTCTCATCCCCCCTTGAAATCTTGTGTTCCTGCGATGGTTCTTGCAAAGAGGGTAGGTATTCCGAGTGGTTCTCATCATTGTCGGAGTCCTCCTCTTCTCCAGCTCCAGAGTCATATTCTGTAACACCATATGTTAGGGCAGGGGTAAGTTGTGCGCGGTAGTTTTGGCGGTGTTCAACGATTGCCGTCGAAACTCCGCTGTGCCAATATTTGTATGCCGCGATGCCATAAAAATAATCAAGGATCGTCGTAGAAGGTAGCGAGCGTCCTTCGCCTTGGAACAATGCATCAATATTTGCACCGTAAGTGAACGCACGATCAGGAGGTACTGGTCCCAATCGACAGTTGGCTTCCAACGTTATAGGGTCGTAATTGTCCGGCTTCTTCAAGAATTGAAGGGTGATGTGATCCCTGGGGCCACCGCGCTTGAACCTCTTGATGTGTTCGGGCTCCAACTCGTAATTCGGGGTCTAAGATTTCGTTAGAGGCACCTAAATATGAACGAACAAAGTTTCATACCTTTATGAAGGCAATTTCCCCATAGCCAAGCATGGCATGGAGGTCCTTCCGCAACAAAACTCCATTGGTCACATCATCGATCGATGATGGTGGTACCTCCCCATTCCGAGAACGAAGTCGAAATACGTTAGCAATGTACTGGAAAAGGACGTCAACAAATGATTAGATGGACTGAAACAGATCTCACCTCATCACCTTTACTGTGGGGGATTATATGTGCCGCATCACAGATCCGCCTGTGCGCTTGTGTGACAACACAGACAGGTCTATCTCGTCTTAAGACAGCTTGTGTGAAAGCTCTCCTGTTCGAGGATTGTCCCGAAAGATCTGCCATTGTGCTTGATGACTCTGAGACAGACAGTATTGTGTTTCGATCGCTTAGACCTTGATCGTCTATGAAGGCAAGATCATCTGCACAAGTCGAGCACTGTGAACAGCAATCTGAGACACCAAACGAAAGCTTACCCGAAGGAATATAATGATACTTATTTTCCCCATCCGGAATTGCAGTCTTGTCGTAGTCCACAATGGAACCGTCGGGTGTTGTAAGTTCACCACGGGCGCCACAGACGGTATACATGACATATCGGAGCCATCGAAATGGCAAGACAGCAAGCCTCTCGATATCACTACGGGGTATGGAAAGAAGGGAGAATATTTCAGTTTCAGGTAGAAAGAGCTCAACGTTGGCCATGGGAAGCGAGGAGAAGGAATTCAGTGGCGGTTTCGGGCCGCCAGGGGCGCGTGCGGAGGAGCGCGAAAGCGCAACACGGCGCGTCCCCGGGATCATTTTTTATCCCTTAAATTTTTTTCCACTCCCCAGGGGAAAATACATTCTGCTGTGACCCTTCTCAGGCCTTTGTACGACCCACATCAAAACCGAAAATGTGCGAAAAGCAAGAACATTCCATATTGGCTCCATGACTCCGTATCCGAGAAAAACGCAAACGCGCGAGTCAATCGCACACTCGCACCAAAACCGGAACAAGCGCATCAGCCACATAGAGAGGCAATGCGTTATTTCCGTTGAAGTCTGAAGTCCTTCCACTATACATTTTCATTACTGTTTTACTTCCGTTCCCGACTCAAAAACACTCTCCTATTTTATTCCTTAAGTAACATACTTGTAAAACATATAAAGTAGCCTCTTATTGCCTGCAAATGTATCGTTGTCGTGTTCCTTATTCTCAAAAAAAAAAAAAACCCCCCCGCGTGCACCTCAAAAAAACAAGTCCCCTTCTTGTACTCTACCACCGCTCCGCATCATTTACACGCATCCCTGATCCCGTGCTGCGTCAACGGTCCATCGACCCGTCTTGCCCACTCGCGCATTCCCACCGCCTGGTCATATCTTCACCAAAAGGCCGAATAGATAAGCTGACTGCGGTGCTTCGTGCTGCTAATGACGAGAGCAGCAGGAAGCGGTCCACCCTGAGAGCATCCGTAGGTCCCGGACATACCAAACATCTGAAAAAGATCTCATATCTCGAGAGGCCGAAGCGGGTACAAATAGACTACAATCGGAAGAGGCGTTTTTGGAGCGGCGTGGGCTGCCGTCGTTGCAAGGGTTTTGGTCCAAAACCCATGGTGATTCCCCTGAAGGAAGTCCGCCGACGGGGATTTCCACCACCATTTGATTTCAGCCAGCGACGGGCCCGATCACTTGCCATCGCCGATGACCCCAACTTTCAGGAGCGGCGGAGGACGGGGCGATCTCATCAGCATCAGGCGGCTCTGACGCAATCAGTTTTCACCACTGGCCTCCCATCGGCGCCCGAGAGAGATTGGAATTTGTCGTCGGAAGTTGCCATCCAAGTCGAATTCCGGGACGCTCCCATTCAAATGCCCTTGCTAAAAAGTACTATCAGTTATGGGGAACTCGGCACTGTATCACCATCTCGGCACTTTCGTTTTTCCCTGTATCTGCTTGAACAACTCCATTCAAAAATTTGTAGTTATACTATTGAGTGCTGTTAATGTCATTCTGGCAAAGAAAACTGGAGTCCCATCCAGTGTTTTTCGAGTAATATTCATGACATTTGTGACCGCCGAGATGGTGATACAGTGCCGAGTTTCCCATAACTGATAGTACGGGTCACGAGTACGCATGAAGGGCAAGGCAAGTTGACATGGTTTTTTCTGCCGACTAAGCAACGTCGATTCCCCGGAGTGCTTGTAGTGTGGAGCGATCGGAGTAATATTGAGGATGCCAAGGACTTGGAGGGCGTGCTCGTCGTCGTCTCAAATGTAACTAACATATGTACGTGTACGTATCAAGTTTACAGGCTAGAAATATGCCAACGTGCCCCACAACCCCTCTAAATACTGATAAGCTGGGCACGGCCGCTCTTGGCGAGGATCGCTATCGCAGGGTGCAACACACCCCAGGAATCCCCGAGAGCGCGGACGGGTCGGGAGGGTCGGATATAAAACGTCAGTTTTTAACTGTCCCGTTTTGGTCGCCTGCAGAGGGGACACGCGATGGATCCCCGAAAAGGTTTGTATTGTATATTCGGCGGAGCACGAGGTGAAAGGGGGGAGGACGGGTCCGCGTGAGTCACAAATGCATGACGTATGCTGGAGCAAAATGGAAGGGGTGGGGCGGGGATTGGAGAGGAGAGGAGGGGAGGGGAGGTGAAGAAGTGACGGACTCGTAGAAGACCTCGGCCCACTCCTCTCTCTGGCAGTCGCCAATGAAGCAAGGCCTCAGTTTGCCCCCATAATCTCTTATACCAATAGCTCTAAGCCAAAACTCTTGCACGGCTTCCCAAACGACTTCCTGTAGCAGAGTAAGACAGACATATGTGTGTGAGACGCTGCGCGCAGGACTCAGAGGTTGCGGGTTGAAAGGACGTACTTGGGCTTCCTTGCACTGGACAGTCGCAACACGTGCGATGATGTCCGCGGCAGTTTCCACGCTCTGGGCCGGTGATCTGGCATTGATCTTTGCAGGCGTTCCGCTATGAACTTGGCCTGCTGGATGAGCCATCTTGCTGACCTCCGGCGGAGCTACTGTCGCCGGTACTTGGTGTAATGTCCCGCCTGATCTCAAACTTATTTCGGCACTCCGGACGTGGAGAGACATCGCCATCGTCAGTTATCAATTTCTCGACGCATATGAAGAGCAATAAGTGCGTCCTATGTGAAATTGCGTAGAGTGAATGTCATCGGATATATCACCGTCTGCCTTGAAACACACCACAGGGAAGAGAGCAGATTTGAATCAAACATATTAGACAGTCCACGTCGTACATGGGCAAATTGGGCTTCCCAGTGTCGACTACAATCGAGCGCATGGCTAACAACTGCATCATCAGGACAATCACAGGTTGGATGGCAACGTGAAGCTTAAATGGCACCATACCAACCGTCCTGCCACAAGCGAGAATAGTGCTAAATATTGAACGACGCCAGAATGGTTTATGGCACCATTGCAGGCGGTAACCAAGTCTTCTCCTTGTGTGTAATTCGCATCTCGCGTGAGTCGTTCAAATTCGGGGGTGTACTGGTCAATATCGTGACCGCGCAGCTTGATGGCGCACCCCATCGGGCCCATCCACACTGAGAAGCTGGGCACGGTTGCTCTAGGCGAGGATCGCTATCGCCGGGCGAAACAGCGCCTCAGGAAACCCCGAGAGCAGAGACGGATCAGAAGGGTCAGATATATCGTTAAACATCCCAAATCGTGTTAACTGTCCCATTTTGGTCACCTGCAAAAATAGGCGATGGATCCACGAAAGGTCGTATGTTCGGAGTACGAGGTGAAACGAGAGGGGGGGGAAGGGTCAATAAGTGTCCGCGTGAGCCACCGATGTATGCCGGAGCAAGATTGAAAGGGAAGGGGGCGGGGATCAGAGTGTAAGAAAAACTAAACGCTACACTTTCAAAAAATATATAAAACAAAATAAAATCTAATACTCAGGTTGTGACGCAACCACGTGATATGCAAACAACGCCAAAGTTTGCTACAGTAATGCCAATCGCGAGTGAACGCTACATGTGACGCATCACGTGGAAAATAAATAACTAACGGCAAATTCAACAAACGAAGGCAATTTTATCGCGTTGGAGTCGTAATTTCAGTTTGGAGCAGGGATTAGAAGACGAGAGGGGAAATCGCGCACGCGAGGAGTTTTCGAGACAGTGAACATGACACTCTAATCATTTGGACAATAGTAGGCTTTGTATGAGATAGGAGTGAAGATTTAGGATTTTTAGGAGGCTTTTGAGCTGGAAATGGAAAGAAAAATGAAATGGAATCATACAGTAAGGGAATGTTGGGCTTTGATGGAAATAAGGCATTGCCTGTTAGTCTGGCTGATGCACTTGCTCTGGTTTTGGTGCATGTGCATGTGTCCAATTGAGTCACATGTTTGTGTTTTTGTCAGGGATGGGAGAGTGGAAACTGTAATGGAATGAATATGTTCTTGGTTTTTGGACTTTTTCAATCATGATCTGAGAACAAAACAAAAGGAGTAGAAAGAATTTTATTTCTTCTGAGGGGAATGCCAAAATTTGAGGGATCAAATTGATCCCAGGGACATGCTCCTCTGCATGTGCCCCTGGCAGCCCAAAACTGCCAATTGTTGTGTAGATATCAAATGTCATCATCTGGATCTAAGCTCTTGCCTTGGATTTGATATCCCATGGTGTTCTGTGAGGTCCATGCAGCCTCATGATCTCCAGTGTCAGCCCAGGTGCATGGTTATCATCTTCCTATCTTCTCTACATGTTGAACATCCTTCACTAGATGACTAACATCAGCTCCGATGTCCTGGGACATGATGCTGTTGATCCAAATCTTATTTTTGTGTGGGAGTTCTGACTGGATAATCTCAGCTGCCTCAACAAGCTCATCTGCCTGTATTGAAAGTGCATTGATCTTGATTTGTAGCTTTGATGAGAGTGAGTAGCTGTTCTGATGGTTAGAGTCATTGATGTACTCCTTCCTCAAGATCACTCTCATCCCCATCATTGAGAAGCCCTTGTACCTCCTCCATGTTGCATTTGGCCAATGATGACAATTCTTCAGTACTCATTGACATGACACTGTGTTGCCACTTGCCTAGCATACCCTCAAGATCAAATTCTTGCCATTGGCCTTCCACCAGCATATCTGGATTTCCCATCCAGACATGATCATCTCCATCAGTGATACTGCCTTCATTGGGATCAGGGTGCTCAATGTCTGTTGCTTTGATATTGGATACAAGTGCAGGGTGGCAATAAAGTGGCAAAATGCAGTGACAGACAACTTGACACCAGAAGTGCATGAGGGTGTTGAAGCAGATGGGCACAGGTTATGATAAGAGCGATAAGATCCTTAAGATCTATCAAAAGATATTTCAGTATTGTGTAAGACAAGACTATAATTCAGTAATACCTATCAAAAGATATCTACAACGCATGATTAGATGCGAGAGATAAGATAGGAAACAGTAAGTACTCACTTCAGTATTGTGTAAGACAAGACTGAAGTGATCTATCGAAATACGATGCTCTTAAGTACTCCAGAGCGTCTCTAAGTACACTGCAGGTAGCTACCATCAATAAGAAACAAAGATCATACAAGGATCAGTCCTTAGTAGCTACCGATTGTCATCAATTAACTTATCATTGTAAGTAACGCAGATCTCAGCATATGAGCTGAGCCGGACCACGTGATCCGACGCATCATGCGCCTGAGCTAAACCGGTGATGCCCGGTCCGTGTAACCGACGCGTCAATGCGTCTGAGCTGTGATTACATCACAATGTCCCAGGGTAGTGGTAACATACCAAATCACCCAAATCAATGATAATCTCAACATCCCCCCGTGATTGAGACAGTCGGTAGATTAGATCAAGAGAGATCTAACCCAGTAACGAAAGGACTGGTGTCGCGCGTGGGCGTGCGGCATGGTAAGACCATCAGCAGGTGGACGTCTTGATGAGGTAGGTATTGCAGTGAAATGCAAGTGATTAAAGAGTGGGTGAGTCAAGAGACTGCGAGTCGAAAGACTCCAAAGGGAATGTGTATGCAGGCAAGAGACTGCAAAGGAAAGTGTGAACGCGTGTGAACGCACAGTCGAGAGACTGCCAGGAAAGTGTAGACGCAGTCGAGAGACTGCCAGGAAAGTGTCCAGTGAAGTGTTCAGATCTGCACATAGGGGAGGCTGCCGTTAAAACATTAATATATTGCCTAATCGCCATAGGCGTTGCGTCTCCGGAGTGCTTGATCAACTGGACTTCCGCGTTGGAACAGAGCGGAATGTGGAAGCGGAACAGAAGTCCGCCATCCCGAGGTAAGACCTCCGAGATTACAGAAGCGGAGCGGAGTGGAATCCGCCATCCCGAAGAGATCCAAGATGTACCTTGAATGATCGATGTCTGTGTTAGCCGAGCGATCGCGTGTAACGCAGATCCTGAGATATGACGCGATCTCGCCTAGATCTGTCAACTCGTAGCGTATAGACAAGGATGTATATGTGCCCGTAGATGTGAGCGCTGCCCGTAGATGTGAGCGTCGAGACCGTGAGGGTCGCCTAAGATAATGATGTCATCGGCAGAGAGGATGTGAACTGATAAGGAAATGGCAATGGATCCCCCCGCGTCTTGGCGATGACATATGTCCGCATGAGAATGCGTGAGCACGAAGCCGAGATAAGTGCCCGCATGGGAATGCGTGCACGTGAAACTGATGCCCGCATGAGAATGCGTGCATATGAACGTGAAGCCCACATGAGAATGCGTGTGTGCTAAGTCGATGCCCGCATGAGAATGCGTGCATGTAAACACAAAGCCCGCATGAGAATGCATGTGTATGACTTGTGAAGCCCGCATGAGAATGCGTGCGTGCTAAGTCGATGCCCGCATGAGAATGCGTGCATGTAAACACGAGTCACTAAGGACTCCATGAGAACGTAAGTCCCATGTACGATAGGCCTGTGTAAGACCAAAGAAAAGCTTTCTTGTCCGTCCGGTGTGATGAAGCCTTGCGGTTGCTCCAATAAAACTAAATCTTGTCACCCAGTGAGCCAAATAGGAACACCGACAAGACGTCCGTTGATTTCCCAATGTGTTCGCGCAGCCAACGCTGAACAAGAGCCGCTAAGACTCGGACCTGGCTACTAGTGAGAAGGTTTCATCAATGTCAATGCCTTGTAAATTGGGTGAACCCCTGTGCAATTGAAACACGCGCGAAATCTCCAAGATTTGCATGCTGCACACCCATTCCGATAAGATCTATAAGATCAATTGATCCCAGGTACCAATTTTCGCAAGCGCGTCGATCACATATTTGACACGCGACTTGCCACTCATCGGCAGAATCCGATAAAGTGCCTTCCCGATATGTAGCCTAGTGATCGCTTCCGCGTAGCCGAGCCGTATGTGATAAGCGCCCTCTCGGATCTGTGTATGCAGTCCCTCCGAAACATTCGGAACGCGGACGCGAATAAGACCCAAGATGTGTAACTGAGAGCGGACGCGGTGGACCAATGAATTGTCCCAATAATGCTAAGTGATGATGGCATAAACGGTGTGGCGGAGTGTGTGGAACTGGCTGTATAGGTGGGGTAAGGTCGAGTGAGTGTGGTGTGAGGGAATCTAATGGGGTTTCCGGAGGCGCGGAACGAAGTGCTGACGATCCGGTTCATGTGAAGGTAAGGCAGAGAATGTCACCGGTCCTGTAGGGACCAAGAGTTGTGCAGGCGGAGCAGTGTCTGTAACATGTCCCCTGGCTATGCAGTATGTGCTTGTCGCGCGATAAGATTACGATGGTCAGGCGTGTAGACATACGCCCTACATCAAAAGAAGGCGGAATTGTGAGACGACTGGAGTCAGTCCGTCCATTCACAGTGTATGAAGTGTGTGTGCACAGAGAATGCGTGATGGAGTCCGATCATTAGTATGGACGGCAGTGTTAGTATTATGCTCCAGAACCCGAGGCTAAGACCAGCGCCGTGCAACTTTGAGCGCGTGTTGTCTTCAAGGGTCCGATTCCATCTATCCGGCACTCCATTCTCCTGTGGTGAATCTAGCACTGTTAATCTATGTTTGATCCCTCCATGAACTGATAAGTATGTGAGCGCGCGTTGCCTCAATAGCTAGCGCCTCGAATTGATCTCGCGTGCAGCAGATCGGCTAAGGTGCTGTAGATAATCTGTAGCTGAGGATCCGATCGCTAAGGGGAAGTCCAGAAAAGAAGCGTTCGGTTGCCGAGTGTATACTCCGGACAGGATAACTGATCGCGATCCGTAAAGCCAAGCGAGATCCGAGTACCGGAATCACTGTGATAGATTAACACGCGGTGGAAACATATGTCCCATGCGCTGATGCTGGATGTGGAATGATAGGACACTTCTTGCGTGTGTAGAGCTGGAGTTATGAAGTTAATACACAATAGATTGTTCTCCAGCCAGCTGTGCGCGATCTTCCGATCTTTGATGTGTAAATTTGAACACCCCTCTTGAGTGTAAGTGATGCATCCCCCGTTCCGAAGTAGCGCGCGCACTGTGTAGTCGCATGCATCGGCCTTCGGTACATGTAGAATGTCTATGAGGGTTAATAAGGATATCTCCAAGGCCTTCCGGCTCGCAGGACGGACGCAGATCCAGTCCCAATCTGTCTGATGACTGTATAACCTCCCAGAGTAATAGATCTGGAGGCCGGAGCGCAAATAATGAAGTCGGGGGTCCAGAACGGACTAATATGATGAGGAGCTCCGTAGTCGATCAAGATCTAGCCGCCGCGTAAAGGGAAACCCAGAATCTCATATTCATCGGACGTCCGATACCTCAGTGATAGGAGCAGTATTGCCCACTATGTACGCGCTGACGTTCCTGTCAGTGCCTGTCACTTTTGTATTCGTTGCCTTCTCCTTCCGGTAGTCCAGACTGCGTGCCCAAGTTGATTGCAATAGCAGCATTGTATTTCGGACGTAGTGTTGTGTGTCTTTACCGGAATGACTGTATTTTGTGAGGTGGAGAGGCCGGCCCGACAACCATCTTCATTACTGATCCGTACTGGATCATGTGTGGAAAGGTCCATCGGAGCGCCGGAGGCTAGAATTTGTTGACGCGACAGCCGCGTGAGCGTCGGATAACGTTTAGATAAGAATAGAGATGAAATGGAGATTCGATATGAATAAATGGTTATATTGGAGAGTGATCCATGCATCGTTTGATGTTTGCAATCGCAGGAATGTCTGATGTGTGTCGTCTAACGTCTAGGAATGTGCGTGTAAGGGATGCCCATGTGTAGAATGCTTGACATTGATCTGACGCCGCTGTATACGTGTTTGAGTTCCTCCCACTTGAGCTTGCGAGTATACAATTTGATGTCATTTTTGTTACTGCCAATGTGACCTTCTGAATGTATATTTCAAGAGCGCGTGCGTCTAAAAGTGTTCTCCCTCAGCGTCCTAAGAAGTATTGCTGGAGGGGCTATCATCTGTAACTGTAATGCGACGCGCGATAATTATTCAGGATGTGGGGTAATGGCCAGTAAGCGAGATGACCAAGCGAGTAATCGAGATCAAGGAGGGAACGTAAACATTAGGCGAGGGTGCCATGAGTGAACTTTAGGTAATTGCGAATTGCCAACCCAGGCTAACGGAGCAGTTGTTGCCGGATTATTGAAGATCAAATCAGTACCCCTGACACGTGATAGATAACGTGCGCGTCAATCCTTCGGCTCCAGGGACCGAGGGAGTAGGGTGTCGTCTGATAACAGAGGCTTGTGAAGAGGGAAAAAAATGGTAAGCTTGTGTGTGAATCTTCGACTTTGGAATTTAGACATGGTCAGGGCCCATAACCTGTTGAAGCAGATGGGCGCAGGTTATGATAAGAGCGATAAGATCCTTAAGATCTATCAAAAGATATTTCAGTATTGTGTAAGACAAGACTATAATTCAGTAATACCTATCAAAAGATATCTACAACGCGTGATTAGATGCGAGAGATAAGATAGGAAACAGTAAGTACTCACTTCAGTATTGTGTAAGACAAGACTGAAGTGATCTATCGAAATACGATGCTCTTAAGTACTCCAGAGCGTCTCTAAGTACACTGCAGGTAGCTACCATCAATAAGAAACAAAGATCATACAAGGATCAGTCCTTAGTAGCTACCGATTGTCATCAATTAACTTATCATTGTAAGTAACGCAGATCTCAGCATATGAGCTGAGCCGGACCGCATGATCCGACGCGTCATGCGCCTGAGCTAAACCAGTGATGCCCAGTCCGTGTAACCGACGCGTCAACGCGTCTGAGCTGTGATTACATCACAACGTCCCAGGGTAGTGGTAACATACCAAATCACCCAAATCAATGATAATCTCAACAGAGGGGAGGTTGTACTGATTGGACAAGGTGTTTGCAGAGGTGCTGGCTGTGGTACTTTTGCTGTCCACAATTGCACGTCCATGTAGTAACATCTGTAACATAAATATTCCTGCTGACAGATGCATCTGTGAGCTGTTTCCAAGATGACTTGAAGCACTTTTGATAGGTTGAGAGTGGCTTTGAGCAGCCCAAACAATGTGTGTCTTCAAGGACTTCTGTATGTGCAATGTACTTGGGTGTGATGTTAGTGATGAGAATCCAGACAAGGAGATCAAGGTGAGGTTGAAGCATGTGGTGTAGGTGATTGTGCTGTTAATTGCTTCCAGAAGTTTTCAGTTCCCATTGTTGTTCGCCACTGTGAAATGTAAGGAGATGTTGAGTGTGCCCAGAGTTTCCACTTGTGTGGAAAATACCATGATGTCCAAAGATATCCCCACACTTCCCAAAGTCCCTGTTGCCAACAGAACTGATACATTTCTAAAACAGCATGCTTGTGGATTTCTGTTGCACTGCATGGGCCCTTGTTCCATTCAGAAAAAGCCAGATGCTGACAGAAGTGTTTTGTGAAGAGACAAGGATGGATTTTCTGTGGGGCACAGGGCAAAACACATATGTGAGGTCCTTCACTCATGTCTTGCCCTCTTCAAAACCCCATTCTGGGTTGTCTTCATCAGCCTCATCCAACTCAGACCCTGACCCTGCATCTGAATCAGAACCAAGCCATTCATCAAGCTTGTCTATCAGCTTGCCCCCCTCATCCATCATCCCATCAAGATCCACCTCAATGCCCTTGTTACTTGACAGAGATGGATCAGAGTCTGTTATGGCGTTGCGGCCGTAAGAGCATTAGCTCAAGGTTCAGTGGGGCCAAGTCCCTATGACTTGGTTCAAGGGGTTCAGTGGGGCTGGCTCAAGGAGACTGGGTCAAAGGTTTAGCATCTCAAGGCTGAGTCAGACAATGACTCAGTCCACAGACAGAGTTGACCTTCTAATTTCACAGAAGAGGAGGATGATGATAGAGCAAGAGAGGAGTAAGAGGAACGCAAGAGTTCCTCCTAGTGTGTTGATGTCAAGCAAGGTAAAAGCCAGCACAACAAGTTGTGATTGAGAGAGGATACGGGGCAAAGGGATGCGACAGGAAATGGGACAAAGCTAAGCTTGGGATATTCCCCCAGCTTCTACAGTGTTACCGAGTGGTTTGGGGTCCGGAAGATGCCAGAACACCTGAACTATGGACTGCACCGTTTGCATCATGCGTGCATCAGATCTTGATCGTTTATGTTCGTTGATATTGCGTTCGGAACGCGTTGATCATATCTTTCTGAAGATGTATTGAAGAAGCAATGAGTAGCATTGCTTCTGTCCCAGATGTTCCTGTACCGCCATGTACGTCACTTCCTTGATTAGGAAAGTACTTATGACACCAAGATTGCTACTAGGGAAGCACTTAATGCTTCCAGCACCGAGATTGTTTACATAGAAGCAACCTCGCTTCTATGAGATGCATTTTGCTTCTATAGCACCGACCAGTACTACAGTAGCACAAACCTTATCCCTGTAGGGCTATATAAAGCCCCCAGTTGTAACAGTTGAGCCCTAAGCTTGACTTAGTTTGCCAATCCCAAACAGTTGACTCCTACCCCATCTGCAGAGCCCCTCTCATCTTATTGCCATACTCCAGAAGGACCTAACACTCCTTCCCCTCCGCGAGTATTGCTTGCTTGACTCAAGCATATCTGCATTGGTAGGATGCATTCATAGATGTGACCATTGATCTTATTTAAGGCACTTTGGAGCCTTAACATACAGGTGCTTAAATACTGTATGTAGCAAGGCTGTACAGTACTATATGCGGAACAATAAATAAAAGTGAGCCAATAGCAAAAGAGACTCAACAATAGATAAAACAATAGATGAAACACAATGAATGAAACGATAAGGGCCATCAACATCAAGGGATGAAACTGTAACCAAAGGGATGGGGGTGAAAGTAAAGAGCAATAAGGAGTAGTTTAGGGATGAACCGAAAGAGGGGTAGATCACAACAGAGTCAGTGGTGGGTAGCTGGGAAGGATTGGGTGATAGTCCATCCACTGAGGGTATATTGGTTATTGGGATTGGGGGAATTTGGATGATTAACTGCTCCTTTGGAGGCATATTGAGTGTTTGTAAGACTCCATTCAGGTGTACCACAGGTCGAGGAATTACTTTTGTGGCAACATAATGTGGTCAAGGCTGTCAATTTCTGTCATAATGAATATTAAACAATAGGTGTGCAGACACAAACCTGAACACCAGATTGATGAATTGGGACAAATGATTTCTTGATCCAGCTGAACTTGGCTTTCACAACATCAACATCATAGGGTGCTGGGGCACATTGTAGGATTGATAAGCATGTCTTGACTGCTTGGATGGCATGCCAATAGCAAAGCTGATGCTTTGCATCTGGTATGATAGTGAGAAATGAGTTGATTTCTGACCAATCCTTGTCTGTAAGTGTAAAAACAAGCTGAAGCTTGCTTGGGCTTTGCCCAAGGGGTGTGCCTTCAGCGGGCCATGAGCATTCTCTTCATGTGTAATCCTTTTTTGGATAAAGGGAGAGGAGGTTTATCATAATCTCACAATCATCACCATGTGTAGTCCTGTTTACTTATATAAGGCCCCTTTTACCAACCAAGGATTCTTGAATCTTGAACTTGAACTTGGATTTCAGGATTTTCCAGGAGTGACAGGAGTGACAGGAGTGATGTAAGTGATATGATGTATATAATAAATTAATATGCATTTTTTTCTGTTGTCATTTGCATATTCACATATACGGGGTTATACATGATGTGTCAGCGTCAAACTCAGAGTCGAGCAGTTGAACTCAAGCTCAACATCTGGGTGCTTGCAGCCCCATTTTCACCAGAGCTGCACATACAAAATTTGCACAAAGATGTGCACCCACACATTGGTGACACATATTCTGCCTTAATGACATGCTTACAATACCCCACTTGGAAGGAGTGGAAGGAAGAAAAAATATTTTACATATCACATGTAAACCCAGCAAATCACACTGAAAAATAACTCATATTTGAAGTAGACTCATATTAGTTTATTATGTCACTTACATCACACCTGTCATTCCCATCACTCCCAGAAAATCCTGAAATCCAAGTTCAAGTTCAAGATTCAAGAATTCATTTTTAAAAGGCCCTAATATGCCTTTAGTATCACTCATTCCTGGGTATAATCCCTTTTTGAGTGAATGTGTAATCTTCATGTCATCTAGTAGAACAATCCATATCAATACACTAAATCTCAACCAAAAACAGAGCTCTCACCATGATCCTATCAAAGACAGTAATTCATATGGCCAAGTCAACTGCCAATCAGTATGTGTCTTTGATGTTAATCACTCAACCAACCATAGTGCTACAGCTCAGCCCAGTCAAACTGGATATAGATTCAAATCATTTATCAATGGAAAATAAAAATTATCTTATGAGATCATTACATCCACTGAAAGTAACATAGTCAACTGGATTGCATTTGGTGTGATACATCCACATTAGGGAAGGAAATGGGCTGAGAGCTGGCCAAGAATGTGACATCATGTGTGAGGGAAACCATCACATGCCATCAGGGTTCGGGTGTGGGAATTGGCTAGTCGCTGGTCACCGGTCCTTCAATCAGAAGCGGGTGTGAGTGGAAAAAATCAGATACACACAAATTCCAACTCTGAGCAATCAAGCAGAGATAGGACCACACAAGCAAACCTTGCACAAGTGGATCCAAAGAATGGCCACATGGGATCTGCAATCTATACACCCCAGGCCAAGTTGAGGATATCTGTCCCAGAGACTGAGCAACCAGGGTTCAAACAAATAAAGCATTCAATGGGGTTCCTTCCACTGACCTATTCAATTCATCACCATGATAACCTTGATGTTTTTTATCAGCTCGAATCCATCAAGCTGATTCAACAGCTTGAGCATTGTGTGCTGCACCTCTGAGTTGCTGCCACTGGACCCACTCCATGTGAGCTCCCAATAGGGGTGATTTTGTCCATGAAGATGATGCTCAGCACATGCTTGCCCACCATGACAAAGAACTCATGCACCATGCAGGAACCCTCACCAATGATGCACTTCTGCACCAACTTGGACCCAGACACATGAATGAACTTGCAGTCTGTGTGGGAAATGGTTCATGACACCCAGGCCATATCCATCTTTCTTTTTCTTTCCTCTTGAAGGATGCACAATGGGCCAATTCTCACCAAACCTTGATGGCACATGACTATTTCCCTCATGTGCAATATCACATTCTTGGCCAGCTGGCCCTCAGCCCATTTCCTTCACATTGCAATCCAGTTCACTATGTTACTTTCTGTGAATATAATGATTTCATAAGATTAATGAGTTGAATCTATGTCCAGTTTAACTGGGCTGAGCTGTAGCACTATGGTTGGTTGAGTGATTAACATCAAGGACAGATATTGATTGGCAGTTGACATGGCCATATGATGAATTCCTGTCTTTAATAGAATCATGGTAAGAGTGCTGTTTTTGATTGAGTTGGAGGCAGTTACTAATTGGCAGATGAGTTGCCTGTGCTATGGTGAATGGCTCCTCTTTTATAGGATGATATTAAAATCTCTGTTGCTTCTCATGGCAAGGTTAATAATTGAGGGGTGTTCAAGTCAATTTCAGTATCTGGGAAGAATGTAGAGTGATAAAGTAAGTGTAAAATGACATGTATTCAGTGTATTGATATGGATTGTTCTGCTGGATGACATGAAGGTTATAGAGAATTGCACATTGTAGTTTTTCCTCCACTCAAAAAGGGATCACACCCAGTAATGAGTGGCACTAAAGGCATATTAGGGCATTTTAGAAACAGGATTTTGAACCCAAAGTGAAACTTTTGAAACTCAAGGATTTTTTGAAGATCACCAATGGGCCTTATAAGTAAAAAGGATTATACATGGGTGATGGTTGTGAGATTATGATATACCTCCTCTCCCTTTATCCAAAAAAGGATTACACATGAAGAGAATGCTCATGGCCCACTGAAGGTGCACCCCTTGGGCAAAGCCCAAGCAAGCTTCAGCTTGTTTCACTTCTAAAGTGATAAGAGGCCCTTCTCATCTCATACACATACACTCTTCTCTGAGATATCAAAGGCTTTCAAAGTCTAGTGCTTGAACTATATCAAGCAACTCTATTGCTTAGAAGCAATAAGATTAGTGAATCTTAACATCTGAGAGATGTGGGTGAGGGATTGTGGATGTGACATTAGATGTGATGCACTCACCTAGGGTCACTGTGACATGACCTGATCTAATATCTTAGGACAGAGGGCTCTCAACTTTAGCAGTAGCCCCATTAGAGCATAAATTGGTTGATAGCCCTCAGGCTGGCTGACATTACTTTCCAACTTTTGAATACTTTACAGAACTTATGCAGCTTCCTCAACTTTCTTGGCTATATAGTTGATATTTGGGTCACAACTTTCTAGAATTAGGATCAGTTTAAATGACTGTTGACTTTTCAACTTTTTCTGACTTTATAAAGACTTTATAAAGCTAAAAATTATTTTATGTGATTTTCCTGATGGATATGGCAATGATATACATATCTTAGTCTCATGTTCTGACAGAAGAGAGGGCTTTGCAAGGTGTTTTAGGAGGGGGGAAATGACCACTGTCACTGATTGGTTGGTGCAAAATGCACAAATTTTGTCATAGACACCTCTTTCAAAATATCTCCCTGAAATGATCCCACCATGCAAGGCCTAGGACTGGATTGGGACTCAAGATTGCTCACCTTCTTTTCTCAAGGCCCATGTTGTTATCTTTCTGAATACTATCCCCTACCAGTACCTTGGCAGTCACCCATATCCTAGCATTTTTGCCTTTTTCTCTATATCTGTTCAAACAACTCTACCCAAAACTCTGTAGCACTATTAGGTTCCCTTGATGTCATTCTACCAGAGAAAAGTGGATGTGCAACAAGTAGGTCCTGGGTTTTATTTTGGCTGAGTGTGACTGCTGAGATATGGGTGGTGGACTGCCAAGATACCAGTAGGGGATAGTAAACAACAGATTGGGGTCTCAGCATGTATCAATTTCTCCCTTTGTTCGTTTGGTACAAGTCGAAGAGTTGAGCCGCTTGCTACACCAGTGAAGTCCTTGAACAAGTTTATCCTGGCAACCCACTTGCAAATGGTATCTTCTTTACTACTCTCTCGGTGCACAGTGGCGACATACATTTACTTGGGTCTGACCGGTCCGAAGGACTCGGAAAATACTTTGAGGCGCCATAGTTGGCGCTGGAGAAGTACTGGAGTAGGTTAGTACGTCATCACTACGGTGTTAGGAACTTAACGGGACGGGAGTGTGCGTTTTTCTTGCTTGCTGACAATCCGTGAGTAGCCCCAATAACTTGCGGGCAGTAGATCGGGACACGCGGTCTCTTGGGGACCTCTTGACCATCGCTGGCGGCGTGAACGCATGTCGTGTACCCTGCTTGGCCATGCTCATCCCTAGTCGGCACATGAACCGACCTCGTGCATTACGGTAGTAGCCACCAGTTTTGCCGAGGTTTCGGGGGCGACATGGCATCGCGATCGCCATCATAGCGAGGGCACTTGCTTCGCGGGCACGAGGGGTGCGCTTCTTCAGCTGCTCTTGACCATGTACGTGCCCTTCCTGCGCTCAAACGCTGCCTTAACACGCGTTCCGGTTCAAGCGTGCTTTGACTAAACGCGGCCGGCGAACTTTTTGCGATCCGTTTCGCGCGGATTGACTCACAACCTTTCGCGATCATCGTCAGAAATTGTAAGCGCGTGTCTCCAAATCCTGCATGCCTTCCCGCAAAGTCGGAAATGAGCTGTCAAAACGCCTCAAGGCATGTCCTCCGAAACTGGGTGCCTCGAGGACCACAACCTCGGAACGGCAGGCCGACGTTGCCCCATTGTACAACTCAGTAAAATTTCGAATATGCCCATACGGACTCGGAGGGTCGTGGTGGCTCGATAGGAGGATTGCGGCGCAGCGTGGAGCGCATTTGAACCAGTCCGTATTGAAGTTTGAACTCGGTCATCTATCATATTAAAACGGTGTCGGGCTTCACAACCTTCCCGTTAGTATCTCGTCCGATATGCTTCGCGCAATTTCTCCAGGTCTGCGAGAAAGTCCCACCTCTCTTGGTTGCGTTAGGCGGGCTGTGAAGGTGAGTCACGTCCGAGTCGAACCAGTTTAAGCGATGCCGACTTTCGTCGACCAGGCTTGCGCGAACTGCAGGTGAAGTCATTGAAAGGAAAGGCTGCACAGTGTCACTAACTGTTACCTGCGTCGCTATAGGCATAACAAGACCCGATGCGACGACGCGAGGTAAACCTTAACCTGTATCGATACCCTTCGATATTCACGACCCTTTCTAGACCGTGCGGACACTGCCGTACAAAGGGTCTCAGCGAAGAGCAATGTGTTTACGGGTGCGAGCCGTGCCGACAGGCACGGGCGTGCTGCGAGGGGGGTGTGCCTTGCACACGCTGCGTCTCTATACACCTCAACTGTGCCGATAGCACCTCGTTACCTGTCACAACATACCACCTGCAGGGGCCGTCCGGCAGACGAGCTCGATCGGCCTGTAAAAAATGTCGCCAAGATAATAAGAAGGTGAGAGGCCCATGGACAAATGGGAGATGAACCTCGGCTCATCGTCGGCGGGTGTAATTCATTCGCAGTGTGAGGACCAGCGCCCATGTGAGCGCTGCGTACTGCGCGGGGATGAGTGCATCCACGTCACTCGGCAGCCCAAACTTGTCAAAATTCGCTGTCAGTCTTGCAGAGCGGCCAAGAGGCGATGCGAGGATGCTCGACCTTGTTGCCACTGTTCCACTCGCGGAGAAGCATGTGTTGATCCCCCCAGGAAGGGCAAGGGCCACGGCATGCGGGTAAAAGCGGTAAGCATGAGGTTACGTGCCAAATACCTAGGCTTTGTTTATCTGAAGCGAGGCACAGGCATGTGTGAATTGCAGGTGAACCTATGAACGCCCACATAAATTCACCCTCCGCTGACTCCGTCACGGTACGGTAGGCAACAAAAGGTTCGGTGCAATGGCCAGCGGTATTTGAGCCCATTCATGTCGCCGTTATCATGAGCTCATCCTTGAGCGAAGCCCATGCATGTCGTGTGACCGCAAGGGCATCGTATGTCAGGACAGCACAGGACCTTCGAAGCATTATGCATGCTGAGGCGCAATTTCACCTTCCGTTAACCTGGTTCACGCCGAAGCCAGAACCCAGCCTGAAAAAGGGTCAGATCTGGCCTTGAGTTCAGGGTTCGCACCTCATTTCATGTCACGGCGTACCAATAAAACGACATCTGGAGCCGTTTCCATCTACTTGACCATGCTTGTGTTTCAATATCGACGAGGTGCAGCGTTGTCGGTTGTCTGGAACATGTACTGTAGTATCCTGTCCCAAGTGAGGCTTTGAACGTGGGAACATGAGTATGAGGCAACACGTGCACCGACAATGCGCCCACCCGGCAGCAAACAACCTCATTATTGCCATCTATACCCCCAACTTCTTCCCACTGCCTACACTCGTTACCCTTTTGTAAACAACATCTGTATGGAAGCTACGCCCTCGCCGGCCGAAAGGTCGCTTGCCATTCACATCATTCTCCCGATTCCTGCTCATTCTTCTTTATTGGTGCCCACAGAAGGAAAGCCAGTACTGCATTAAGAGGAAAAAGAAGGGTTTGGTAAAATTTTGGCGTGCGAGGCTTGAGATCTGATAAATGTTGTAGAAAGGGAGTGTACCATCAAACAATGCAGGGCACGTATTTGTCTGTGCATCTTATGCGGCGATTGCGCTTATTCCATCCGCCATCCATTAGACAAACATCAGACTCCGAGGCAGAGGGGACCAAAGGCGACCCCTATGGAACAATGGCTCCCCCTCCAGTGCCAGCAGCTAAGAAAGTAAGGAGTTGGCTCGGACTGTCGCTTTGTCTGAACACTTATTTGTTCCCTTGTTGGGGGGTGGATGATTTATGTGTTAGGCTCAACAAAGCCCGTAAGTCGTAACTATGGTTTTTTCCATCCCCATGTTATCACATCGTTCTAATTTGGCTAGAAGGATGGCAGTAACTCCTTCCAAGAAGGACAACAAGGCATCTGGTCGTACTTCTATCAGGTCCGATGGGTCCCCACTAGTCTCGAAGCCGTCCTCAAGAGCGGGCTCTGTAACGCCTTCTATCAAAGGTACTGAAGGGCAAGATGATGGTCGTGATGATGTTTCCGTCACCGAGTCGTCAAGGAGCCATCGCAAGACTGAGGAAGAGAGGCTCCAATTCTTCAACAGCCGACCCGAGTGTCGCGAAGTGGAGCCCCATCGCGCTTTCTGCATAGGATGTGACCAATGGGTGCCTCTGAACCCAGTTCGGTCTTATGCGATGCGTCCATGGCTCGTGCATCGCCGTGAATGCCGCAGAAATTCTCTCACGACCAATCAGTACGCCTTGACTCCTGGTCTCTCGCATTCCGTCTGATGCACCTCCCCAAAGGGTGATCACGAAGGCTCCCAATGAAGAAGAGGCAGCCCCCGATGGTAGCGAAGGCGATCACGATGTCGCATCTGTTGTGCAATCAGCATCGGAGATAACGGGACGGTTCAAGGGAGAGACGGATCGTCAGGCTTACCTCGAAGGTGACCCTCGCTCCGAAGAAGTTCGACCGTACGAAGTATTGTGCAAGACCTGCAAGAAATGGGTGCAGCTTGGAAACAAGACACGCTATTCGCTTGGTCATTGGAAAGAACATCAAAAACGATGCTCTGGTTCAATGTCAGGGTGTTCAGTGGATGTATTTGTTCACAGTCTGATAATGTATATACAGCCCTAGCAGCCGTGTCGCCACCGCAGAGAGGAAGCTCAAGCTTGTTAACGACGCGTCCGCTAAGTCATTTACAGCAACGAGTGTGCAATGTGCTCACTGTGATACGACTGTGATGCTACATGGTGATGGTGATTACAACCTGACCAAATGGGAAGAACATTCGGAGGAGTGTCTGTGGTCAGTGTGCTTGCTTCGCGTGTCATCTGCTCCGTATGTTGAACTTAACCCGTAATAGTTCTCCCCAGCATGAACGACGCACTGATGGCATGCCTGCCAAGGCCTCTGATGCTAGCCCCAGTCGCTCAGAAAGGTCTGAGAACCAACCTCCGTTATCTGTTGCTTCCACAGAGGCGACTGCTGTCGATGGTACTGCTCTGTCAGGAGGGACCAAGAAGCGAGGGCGGGAGCCCGATGAAGATGACTCGGAAACGAGGCATCGCGCTCGCGCCAGAAGGGACCTGGAATATCCGTCTGGAACGCTCGACTGGCTCCTGCTCCCATTCCGGAGTTTTGTTAGTGGATTCAAGAGGGGCTTGACTCAATCGACGACGAGTAAATCTCAGCCGCCGCACCAATCTACGTCCACGTGACCGCTGTTTGTATGTTTTCATTTTTTTTTTTCATTTTTTCATTTTTTGGCTTTTTGCTTCCGTGAATCCTTTGGTTTCCAAATTTGTCCGCACGAGGGACTCGTACCTTGTCAAATACCGCCACGTACTGGGCACATTCTCTCTGTAAAGTTTGGATATTCCTTGAATGTCAGCCTCGCGCATATGTCTTTTTACTCAAGTTTTCCGTCGAGTTTTGCAATGGAGAGATGATTCCAGATGGTCGGACGCGGGAAGTGCCGAAAGGGTGGTACCCCTCCACCCCACCTTTCCCCCCAGGTTCTCTCTTCCTGCTCCGGCGACCTTTCTCTTTCTTCTCCTCACCACAGTCTTTGACATTTCCTGTCTATGGTAACAACAAAACAGTCACGAACTGAGCCATATCCGAGGTAGGGACTTTATACCGTCAACGTCTCACCACTCCTCTATCGCCTCATTCATTCGCCATTCTAGGCTGGGGGCAGTGAGCCATGCGCGGCCTTCTCGTCTGGTATGTCGTAAATTTAAACTTGTTGCCTTTTCGGACCTTCCATTTACTCGGTTCACTTGCGCAGGACTCACGCCAATTAAAAAATACCAGTGAACGCGCAATAGGGCATGGCACGGGATATACAACCCCGACAGACTCAATATCCCATGACTCGTCCAGGCAAGGGCTTTTCCTTCTCTCGCCACGTTGTCTTTGCATGCGCTAAATCTCGAGATAGTTTCATCGACGGGCGACCCAAAACTGCGGCGGAGATGCAGCGTGAAAAACGTCTCCGCGACGACCCTCTTGCGGACCTCCTTGGTCCACTCTTCGTAAGCTGCAGACGGTGCGGCACTCGAATCAAGCTCTCGCCGAAGAGCTCCTACGACCCTTTCCACTGGGTCAAACATCGCGAGCGTTGCCTGCGGCGATCCATCGAAGCGGTGAAGGAAATTCTAAGGGAAAAGGAAGAAGACCAGGCGAGGTCATCCCTCAGCGCCGTAGCGCCCCAGCGAAATAGCAAAGCTGTCGTTGCCGACACACAGTCGGCTACTCCACCTCAGGCACTGTCTCCTTTGCCGTCGTTACAAAGACGGAGGGACACGGACTCTACGACGCCCTCTCTGATTGCGGACGAGGATGAGGTCGACAAGCTATCCCATTCCTCCCTCTCCCATTCTGGTCAGCGCGAGCCCCCTGACGGTCAAGAAGAACACATATTTGACGAGTCTGACGGATCTCCTGGCGGCTCAGGCGAAGGCACGCAACCGCTGTGTTCGCTCGCGGTGTTCCGCGCGCCAGACATGCTCGCTTTCGAAGACTACCTGCATCGCTCCCGTCGTCTACCAACCCGTCTCGGGTTTCCGGACCTTCTTCCTTCGCCCGACAGGTGGCACGATTGGTCCTGGGCTCGCCTTCGTGCACCTGTTTACGTTGTTCCGAAACGCCCGGAGGGGGCTGAGGGGGCGGCCGCGTGTGCTGCACCGCCACTTTCTTCACACGGGGATGCCGGAGGTGGTTCGTTTCATTCAGAAGCGCACCATCACTCGGTTTCCCTTGGTGATCTTCCACGCCTCCACCTCGCACATCTCACGCCACGCTGAGGCCATACGGGCGCACTTCTTATTGTCTTGTGTACTCTCATGCTATACTGATTATCTGTTAATTGCTCTCACTGCTATCCGCTAAGCCTCCCTGCCACCTAATTGCATATCAATCGCACGGCCGCGCTGTCGAATAGATCAGCGACTCCATAAATCGCAAACTCTGTCATACTGCATTCCCAACCGTAGTACTGTAAATTACATCCCAGTCCCAACCATATACGAAAAACTTACGAAAACCCCGTATGTATAGCCTCCATAGGGAGGAGTGATGATACGTCGTGTACATACAGGTCATGACTCTTAATGCATACCCACGCATCTTGCTCTACTTACACTGCTTGTTCAACAACCTCCTTTACAACATCACTGAGTAGAATATCACGAAGTGCGGGATCGTTATGTGCCCGCGTACCTCTGAGTGCCAATGCGGTTAGGAGATTGCAGGGCATAAAGGCTCAGATCTCATGGGAACTCACACAATTGTATGCACAACGTCAGTCATGACAACACCTGTGGGGATTTCAAGTTTGTCCACGCCGGGTAATCCATCTGCGCGTGTGGGTCCTACGTTGAGGAGCAGGACCGGTTTCCGTAATTCGAGCGCGTGTTTCAGGAGACTGACTAGCATGGGAAGATTTCATAGATGACTTGGTGAAAGGGGTAAATACCGGAAGGCTGAATAAGTTGCAAGCGTGGTGCCAAGCACGAAGAGCCGGTCGGCAACCTCGACAGTGCGATAACTTCGGCGGCCATTATCAATTTGGAAGGCAAAATGGTTTATGCCAGAAAATTTCCTGCTGTGCGGCGTACCTACGATCCTTCACTTCCTGGCTGATAGACTCTCCAAAGAAGACAAAATCAGGCTTTATCTGGATTCCATGATTTCCATCATTAATCGTTTGTCTTGTATAGGCCATTGTGAAAACGCACGATGCTATTCCTCCTGCCCTCCGCATCGCAGCTGGGACATTTTGGGACGACGAAGTCGTCATAAGAAACGCTGTCGTCGAGCACGACCTAGAGACGAGTGGGAAAACAATGTAGCATCTACGGGGTTGGACAGAAATAGGTTGGCGCACATCGCCGTCAGGATTTGTCTTCGGCTGCGTGCCTGTGCGTTCGAGCTCGGCGAGGAACTCCCGCCAGCGTGGGTTCGCCTGTCCGAGCCAATCTTGGAACACTGCGCGTGGGTAAACGTGTCCATGTTGACAATGCACCTTCTACGCGACAATCAGACAAATCCCCGCTTCCGATCAGGAGGGAAAACGGGAGTGTAGCGCGCAGGCACAGGGACAATGCTGTACTCACAAATATGCTCCCGTGGAGCTCGAGGATCCGTCGGTCTATTTCGGGTTCTGTTAAGACGCGACGAAGTGCCGCGCGGTGCAGACCATCGACGTTTTGTGTTATAAGGGGGCCAACCACACCGACGTGTTGTAAAGCTGCGAGGGCATAGTGTGTTGAGTTCGGAAAGGTGCGACGAACGGGTAAAAATCCAATGTATGCGCGGAGCCTGGTGAATAAGTGATATGTGCAGTCCTCACCAAACAAGGCACTGGCTGACGCACCAGTATCGTTGCCTGGGGGTTGAGACGTAACGCAAAGGCACTATGCAGAATGAGAAGAATAAGACATACCGAAACGAGTGTCCTCGAAGGCTATCTTCGATGAGCTCCTGGTACTAGAAATACCACGATCAACAAGGTAGGCAAAGGAACTAACAGAAGACGATCGCGAACAAAGATTGGTCTGAAAATGGAGCAAGCACGTTCGCAATACTGATCAGCGAGGGAAAAGACCGTGAATGGTGCGAACGCACTTGTAGTCCGGATGCATGTACCTCCCATCCTTTCCGCGGTACGCCTTGACGCCAGAATCGACACTGACACCAGCACCAGTCAACACTGCGGTGCGCCCTGAGGAAAGAAACGAGGAGATGCGCTGGACAGCTTCTGAAGGGGATACTATCGGATCATTGCGCAGGGCTGCGGAGGCAAGAATGGCGGGGGGGATGTTTGGGACTGAAAGGCGCATAAATACCGTCCTCTGGACTGTCCGTCTGGAGAAAAGGTATCTCCCGGGCCGTCAAGCCGATTACGTGACACCCACCAACCAATCATCGGGGCGCACCCAAGCTATGCATCCGAACACACCCGCCGTGCTTCATACGCCAGGCTTTTCCCAGTCTAACGTCGCTTGGTCACCTTTCCACACTACCCGTATCGCAGTTGCATCGTCTGCGAATTATGGTATCATCGGAAATGGCCGTTTATACGTCGCTTCCACCTTGTCGAGTCCTTCCGGGACTCCAGGCGTCAAGCTGGACAAGTTGTCCGTCTACCCACCTTTCCCTCTTCTGTCGAGCTAATGTTCAGTTTGTCAGCTATGAGACGCAGGACGGCCTTTACGACGTCGCGTGGTCAGAGGTCCATGAGAACCAACTCGTTACAGCATCCGCCGACGGGTCTATAAAACTCTGGGACGTCATGCTGAATGTGAGCACCCACCCCGGTCTTCCCTTGCTGAGTGTAGGTGAGAGTAAGTGCGACAAGTTATCTAGACTCTCCCAATCCGTGCCTGGCACGAGCACACCCGCGAGGTGTACGACGTAGATTGGTCTAACGTCAAGAAAGACCAATTCGTATCGTGCTGCATGGATGGCAGTGTAAAACTAGTATGTGCCACGATGTTTTTCGTCCATCGCCCTCCTTATCAGCGTTTCGCAAAGTGGACTCCCGAGCATCCGCGTTCGCTCATGACTCTGCAAGCGCACCACGCGTGCGTGTACCAGGCGCTTTTTTCCCCCCATCAGCCAGACGTGATCGCAACATGTTCCGGGGACGGCACCATCCGCTTCTTCGATCTACGCACCCCTACCTTTGCACCGACCTCGAACGCGTTCACATCGCCATTGTCCGGTGCAGTGCTCACCGTACCCGCGGCCACGAGCGAAGAGCTTGCGCTGGATTGGAACAAATACCGTCCGCTTGTCCTTGCAAGCGCGGGGCTCGATAAAACCGTAAAGATATGGGATTGTCGCATGCTGCAGCCAGGTGGACCAGCGAACGCGGTCGGTGGAAGATGTGAGAACCGGATTTTGGGGCATGAGTATGCCATACGCAAGGTGCAATGGAGCCCTCATAGACCTGGACCTGCTCGCAAGCGGCTCTTACGATATGACTTGTCGGATGTGAATTTTGTCTCTCAAGGATGATATCCCTCACAGAATGTGCTGACGCTTTTCGACCAGATGGACAACCAATCCAGCCCCTGGAAAATCCCAACAAATCAGAATTCACGATGCGCATACGGAATTCGTTGTAGGGTGTGCATGGTCTTTGTATGAGGAAGGAGTACTAGCGACGTGTAGTTGGGACTCCAAACTCAATATATTCCGCGTGTAATGACTGTTTCTCTTAATCTTATTTTTGATAAACATACTATATATCATCACCGTCTGTTGGTTTGTGCTGATACCGGTGCACATTCGGATGAAACCAGAAGAGAAATAGTCTTCGTCTCTCCAAACCCTCTATGACTATACCTCAATCACCCACTCATCCCCTGGCGGATTGTTTACTTATACTCACCGCTATCAAGACCCAGACATACAATAGCTGTCTCTGTCTCGGACACTCAAGCAGAGCATTGGTAATTTCAGGCCTCCACCATCTGGGTCTCTGCGCTATACGTGGCCGATCACATCGCAAAGCTGAACCTTCCCGCAAAAGCGATGATCTTCCCCGATGACACGCCACGACCCCCACGTTTGATAGAACTTGGCGCGCGCGCCGGCCTGCCAAGCGTCCTTGTCACCCACACATCGACGTCGTCGCCAGCGACTTTCCCGACGCGGTGCTGATCCACACGCTTCGCGAGAACGCAACGCGCAACGACGCGAGCTCCAACTACGCCGTCGTCCCGCACGCCCGGGGCACGGACCCGTTCGCGCTGCTTCCCGCCGCCTACGTCGCCCTCGCAGCGGACACGCTCTGGGACCCGGAACGGCACGCGGCGCTGCTCGGCACAATTTTGCGCGACGCTAGCAAGAGCGCGCGAGGCGCGGGATTACGCACCGGGCGGTACACGCTCGACGCTCTCTTTCGCGCTGCGGCCGCCGCGGGGTTCGACGCGTGAATGGGACGTGAGGCGGGCTGGGGATGAGGACGAGCGTGAGCGGAGACGATGGGTCGTTTGTGGGGAGATCATGTGAGAGTGGTCCCGTGGACCCTGGCGAGGATGGTTCTATTCGCGGTTCTATGCTTGGTTGTGGTGGGAAACGTAGCTTGCGTGGTGGCGATGATGCTGGCAGACACCGTGGTACAGTCGTCCAGCATGCATGAGCGGCATAACTGTTTGTGCATTCGCGCTGAAGGCGAACGCGAACGGTGACCGTGACGTTCCATCGCTCTTCGATCTTTTTCCTTCATCTCTTCAATAGGCGCTCTGCCACCAACACGTAGCTATGATATAGAACTGTGGCCATGTTGTCATTACTTGCTCGCAGAGGTCATATGTTCACGCAACAACAGCATGAGGACATCCGTTGTGCCGACCAGCGCCGCGATAGCCAAACGATGGCCGTGATGGAGACGTTTTCCCCGACAAACCTGTGATCGCACTTCGACCTCGTTTGCACTGGCCTTATGGCCGCTTTCGCTATACACACTCGTAGGTACGGCGGGAATGTATGTGACACACACTTCCTGCCTGTCGAGCAACAATAATCAAAGCGAGCACTCAAACAGTATGCCATTCGTCGCCTCGTCCTTTCGTCGCTCGTTTCCGCCTGTTTACCCGTCTTCTTCCATCTCTCTCCTTTCTCCCATTCCAAGTCTACTCATTCCCATCGGGCGGACACCCCTAGCCCGCATTCTTGACATACAATGCGGGGAAAGCAACTCTCACAGCGGCAGTGGGTCACTCTCAATCGAAAGGCGTACAGTCCATTGGCCATCTTCTGAGGTGACTGTACTGACTTCGACACGTCAGCGCTCAGCATTCACCGCAACGGCAGCGCTGTCCTCTTTCCTTAAGTGCGATCAGCCCGCTCGCACTCGCGTGTCCCTGGACATGCTACACAATGTGCTCGTAGCCTCAGATCAGGAGTCACCGTGACGACAACCTTGGTAACAGAGACAGAATTTGAGTTGGCGGGAATTGAAGGCATGCAAGACTCGGAGATACTTTTGACGATGATCGCACAAGGATGCATCCCTCGCCGGGAACGAATAGCAAAATGTTGCCGGACGTGTTTGGTAAAGGCACGCTTGAATTGGAACGCGTGTCGAGGGAGCGTTCTCATGCAGGGAGGGCACGTATATGGCCAAGAGCAGCTGAAGAAGCGTTGAAGAAGCGCCGAAGAAGCGCACCTCTCGTGCCTGCGATGCAAGTGCCCTCGTTATGATGGCGTTCGCGATGCCATGTTGCCCCCGAATCCTTGGCAACGTTGGTGGTTGCTATTTCAACGCATGAGGTCGGTTCATGTGCCAACTAGGGATGAGCATACACGACATGCATCACACTGGCGATGGTTAAGACGCCCCCAAGAGACAGCGCGCCCCAGTGTATCTCTTTTGCTGTCAGCAACCAAAATAAAGCTCACTCTCACGTCTCGTCTAGCTCCTAACATCATAACGATAAGGTGGAGACGCCCTGACTTTCTCCAGCACTGCTCTAGCACCAATGCTGGCGCCTCAAAGTATGTTCCGAGCCTTTCGGGCCAGCCAGACCAAATTAAGTGCCTCGTCGCCACTGGGCACCGAGGGAGTCAAAAAGATACTATTTGCGAGTGGGATGTCAGGATGAAATTGATCAACGTAGCCTCCTTCAATGAAACGCCATAGTCTAGCTCATACCTTGGACGACTCGGAAGAAACGAACAAAGGGCGGTGGGGACCTCGATCTGCTCATTTGAACAAGATGGCAAGTGGGGGCTTAGGAAGGAGGGATCCCCATCCCCCGATTCAGTCGATCTAATGTCCCCTGACCCAGGCCCAACCAGCACAGATGATTTCAAATGGAGAGAGGTATCCAGAACAAATTTCGTGCATTTTTGCGTGAACCGATAGGTTTACGGTAGTCCTAGCCTCCCGAAACTTTCATCGACCGCTTGGAAAACCCTCTCTTTAACGTCAGGGAACGAGACTCGAGATCACTGCCGTACACGAATATGAGAACTTGGGTGATGACCTCACCCGCTGTCAAAGGAGCGGCAAAACTTGCCTAGAGAACACAAGTCAGACACTGAACTCGACACTCCACGACCCGACCAAACTGTGAATAATACAGACGAGTAGGTTTAGGCCGCACGCGATGACTTGCATCTTTCCATATTCCCTTGGAGATGCACATTGTGGATCACAAGGG
Organism: Russula earlei; assembly: GCA_025769875.1. Taxonomy (NCBI): domain Eukaryota; kingdom Fungi; phylum Basidiomycota; class Agaricomycetes; order Russulales; family Russulaceae; genus Russula; species Russula earlei. The sequence continues at coordinate 15,593 of JAGFNK010000273.1, read as the reverse complement.
TGCGCGAGCGAGTTTGGAGATACTATGGGTCACTGGGAACTCAGCAGTTCACTGCCATCTCAGCAATTTCACTTTTCCATGTATCTCTTGAACAACTCCATTCAAAACTTTGTAGTTATACTATTGAGTGCCATTAACATCATTCTAGCAAAGGAAAAATTGGAGGTCCATCAAGTGGTTTTCAAGTAATATCTTGGCTGGGGGCCATGGTTGCATAATGCCTTCTGTCAGGTCATTGGCAGAAAGCAGGAGTTTGATTCCAGCTGTGTGATCGCTAATTCAGATGGGTCTGGGTCACTGCAGTTCTACTCTATGCCACTTTACAAGTGGTCCAGTCAGCTGGCACAAGGCCATATGTATGAGCAGTGGCTACAGGCAGCTTTGAGTGACTACAACAATATATTGATCTTTTACTCATGTGGCTCTTGATAGAGGGCACCACATCCAAGCTCACCACATGAATCAAAGAGCACCTTGTTGCACATCAACAACCAATGGTTTGTGTGACTCTATGGCAGACAGACAACATAGTAGTAATCAGTATCCCTCCTCATTGCCACTGGCCTCATCAGTAGGATCCTCATATGCAGCACAACTGTAAAAACCGAGTGGTGTGAGGGCAGTTGTGCAAAGTTTGCACAACTGCCATCACACCACTCAGTTTTTACAGTCAGTACCAGACCTTATGATACCACTGTACCATCACTCCAGACTCAAGATTGGTTTTCCCTAGTCCCCATCTAATCAAATTGCCTTTGTAAATAAAGCAGGGATGTTTCATCCCACGTGGACTTTAATTTGGCATGTGTTACATGTCTGTTACTTTATGACCGCCAAGATGGTAGTGAACTGCGAAGTTCCCAGTGACCCATAGTAATACAAGTCGTGAGAGCTCGGGACAATGTTGTGAGGGTTCGATGGACGAGAGCGGCACAGAAGAAGCGTAGAACACAAGACAAGGTTCATTCTCATTTGTCAATGCCGTACTAATAATGGTTCGGGGATAATGACGCATTGTACCTGGTCCGATACCAAAACGGTCAGCAAAAAGAAAGTAAGAACGAGTCCTTATAAACAAGCGGCAGGAACAAGAATCCGAAGGGTATAAGGCAAGGCATGAAAGGGAATTAATGGCGAGGAGAACAATCTGGATTATAGTGAGTCACGTCGCGGGGGAGCGTAGAGGAATGTTCATGGTATAAAATAAATACCAGAAAGCGTCCGTCGATTCATCCACCATCTCTGACATTGGGAGTGTTATCTCTTCGTGATGGCATGGGCCCCCGAAAAATGGAGTATACCGAGTGCGCCGAAGATAAGGATATCTATAAGCATAAAATGACACCGTCCAAGTTTAACGTATCCATAAATGCGGGAGGGGGGACGTGTCAGACTGGTTGGTAGACTGAAATGTAGTTGATCATCCACATGACGTCTAGGTTGTCGTTCGATACAGTGTGAACGTAAGGAAAGAGATAATGAAAGAGAGAAAACGCACTGTTGAAGTTTGATCCCTTGGCCACAAACCCGGGGCACGTCCCTGGGCAACCGTAATGCGAATATTCGGCGGTCGCAAAACCACCACAGAGCGTGGTGTCAATGACAAGTTGGTGCGAGCTAAAGTGGGTCGGGATGTTGCATTTACTGGAGGATAAGAAAGCAACGGGAGCAGGCCAGAGGGCCGGGTTAGGTTTGCCCGACAGGATGTCCTGGGGGATAGAAGAGCGCGGAAAGTGCCAAACGGAAATGCCTTTGCTGTTATCCCACAAGTGGACAAACACGCCGCCGCCTGCCGCATTGAACCCAGAACCGTATGAGCTGGTCTGAGAATCCCAAAAACCACACCCTTGATTCGAGGATGTGGTTTTACAGCCGGATGGTGGTTGGGACACCTGGCCGGTGAAATTCTTGGTTGTGTCAATAGAACATGCCGTACTGCCCCCGGTGTGAAAACTGATTAGGTTCCTGAAGTCGGTAATGTCAGAATCGCTGAGTCACAAAAAAAGAAAAGGCATGAAAACAACGAACGTGGACTGAGTATCTACCCCTTCGATCACGTCGATTTCTCCATGATTCGGCCAGTTGGGGCCAACAGACCAATACGCCGGCCATACAGCGCATCCGAAAGGCATACGTGCAAAGTCGGCGATGAAGAGACCGCTACTATAAGTTTTCACTGAGGATATACGGGTACTAGAAAAATGACGTCCTCAATCGTGGGGAAGCTCCGAAGACTTGGCAGGAAGATATACGAGTTACGCGGCTTGTTCAGAGGAAGGTCGCCCCTGTTTTCAAATTTCAGAACGGCGACGCCATTCTGCACGTAGGCGAGTCCCTCTTTCGCAGCAGTGGCATGCGATACATAATTAACTAAGCCGTTGGTAGGATCATTCCCGACCCGGTACTTCCAAATACTATGGCACAAGTCAAAACAGAAGAGGAGCATAAGGCAAGTAACGGAAATTCACCTCTCATTCATAAAGGCTTTACCAGTGTAGTGATCTTTGAGGTGGTAGGTCACAGAGCTTTGTGGACTTTGGCCATGATGGTGTGGGGATCGGCGAAGGTCTTCATTGTGGGAGGTAAAAACCAGAGGCACCAGAGAAAAGAGAAGGGCAAGAGGGAGGGAGAGCATCAGTGCAGCAGACTGTGATATAAGGGACTAAAGGGGCCGCCCAAATACCAGACAGACTCTGAGTGGGAGGACGGAGGAGAGACACTCTCATTGGAACACATGCAATCTGGGCTCATTTTATCCGTTGGGTTGTGCCGAGAACGCGAGAGTGGTTGAGGTTGAGCCGTGCCAATGTACCTTGCGAATGACAGTGACATGGTGTGAGAAATCATTTCGCTACGCCAGATCGCATCGCCACCACGGAGCGCGCAGCCACGCGTCGAACGCAAGAGTGCAAGACCCAGTCGAACAACGGCAGCAGCAGCGGCTCTCACTCCCTCCCACCACGCCCTCACCGTCGACAGGCCTCTCGCCGCCTCGACCGCCCACGCAAGACGAAGGCGCGCCAACGGTTGCCCCCGCCCTCTCCTTACAAATCCCGGCCGGCGTTCAAGTTGGTCCAGTCCAATGTACCCGCTCCCCTTACTACCTCATGTTAGCTTTTCCGTTTAGTTCAAATCTGACAGCGCGCTCCACTCGTCTCGCGTATCACTGAACTCATGTTGGCCGATTTGTAAAAAAGGAACAATATGTTCTTATGCATATAGACATCCTCACTGGCACCGTTCGAGGTCAAACACATCCCGTTCTTCCATCATAGTCCGCGTGCTACCTGCCCTTGCTCGACTTGACTCCAAGTCTTGCCTCTTCCCTTCCTTTCCCAGTTTACCCGTTCCTCTTCACTTGCGTAACGAGCCTTGACACACAGTTGTAAGATGCACATAATCACTGTCGAGCAATGAATGCCGAGTTTCACGGCGAGGAAATTCCAGAAGACAGCAGGATATATTGTCGGTCGTGTACTGTATGTATCGTCTGGGGGTTAGGACTTATGAAGTGTCAACGGCATTCAATTTTACAAGGGGTGATCGCTTGGAAGACGCGAGAATTTCACCCCTGGTGACGACTGACAGCGCCGCAGTGTTGTGCCAGCCAAGCCAATCCCTGCCATACGAGATCGGCATTTACTATTACAGTCGGACCTCTCCAAAACGCATGCCCCTTGGTGGACAGCCAAGGTAGTCTGGAGGATATGGGATTCGAATAGCTATGGACGTTGGCACTCGAGAGATAGACTAACAACTGCTGCCATATCAGAAGGCGGCTAAGGAATTCAAATACAGGGAGACAGGTACTAAAAGACAAAGGTATGAAAGAGAGTCAAAACCAAATGAAAGGAACTTTGAGACCAAAATGTGAGGCAGGTGACATGCGCGATCAGGTCGTCGAGGCGTCGTGGTAAACTTGTGTGATTCTGCAGTCAGCCTCATCGCTGGACCACCTGCACCTCTTGGAGAAGCAGAGGGCTGTCACGGTCTAGGACCACGGGCTACAATCTATCCTCGTTAGGTTGATGCTTTTGTGCGCTTGACCGACTTTTGGGTACCCGCCTACACGATCTAAGTGATCCCGTGTATATGTATCATGCCATGTCCACGCGACATGAACAACTCTTTGTCACCTCAGCCAGCAGACACGTCACTTAGTTAGTCACAGCTAATGTAAAGGGAGACCCAGGAGTCCAGTTGAAGGATTGGTATCCAGCTAGCAGAAGAAAGGTGGATGGCGCCGATGATCTCGATATTGGCAGGGTTGATCCCGTCCTGCCCAAAGGGCGTGACAACGACCATTGGCCGCGTCGCTCAGAGAGAGCCATTCTCATTGGTAAAGAAGATCGGCATCTGCAATGACATCGGGGGAATGCGTTGTTCGTGTTGTGTGGAGACTACAGGGACTGAGGCACAACCGTGCCCGTGCGCACGATGCTGTGGTCGAGTCTACAAAGTGAAGAGTCGTCGGAACCCCGTATGAGTGGCCGAGGGGGATTAGAACTCGGGACGGTTCTGACGACGAAAAGCACGCCCGAACGATATGGCTTGATCAAGGCTTGACATGACCGCCTCAAGCCCAAGGAGTTTGGGCGAGCGACTGGGGAACAAGGGTGTCAGGCCAGTACACAAGATGGGCGGCTTGGTACAGCTGGGGTACTCAGGTTAGGGTTAGGGGCTCTTTCCTCTCAGTCACAGTCAGCAAGCTGCGTCACTGCCTACTGCCTCGAATTCGAGACAACCGTGAGCTCCGTCATGGTCTGCACCAAGTGTGAAAAGGTATTTTTTTAAATTCTACCTGCCACTCTGTTCTATCGTGCTGATTCAACATAGAAACTCTCCAAGGTCGCCGCACCCGATCCGTTTCAATCGACTACCGCTAGCATCAAGGACGGGTCTCGCAAGATCGGCGAGAACAAGCTGATCGGCCGCCCCAAGCCTCCAAGAGCAGGCCCCAGCTCCATCAGGGGTGTTTCTGCCACGAGCTCGAAGAACCGCTATCAGGTGCGTTCTCTCGGCCGGACAATGATCCACGCGCTCTGACCCTTTCTCTATGATGAAAAAAACAAAAACAAAAAACGCAGCCCTACGCAGGTAAATGTAAAGATTGCAAACAATCTGTAACGCAGAACCAAGCGAAATACTGTCATGGTGCGTTATATCTCGCTTCCCATCTGCCGTATACCCCCCCTGATCGTTCGTTGACCGTCCCCGTGTTGATCGTAGGGTGCGCGTTCAAGAAGGGGATCTGCTCGATATGCGGGAAGCAGATCCTGGACACGTCTGGGTATCAAATGGTGAACAAGTGAGCCGGCATCGCTGTCGCAATGGTCCTGGATTACATCTCGATTCCGGGAGTCGCGTTTGTATACTAGCACTGCGTGTAATCGCGTATGTGTAATTCACTTCTTAACCTTTACCTTACGCTAGTGTATTTACGTTCACGTCCTTAGGGCATGATGGAGGCCACGATGAAACGCGCCAGTGGAGGAAGACGACCTGACTTGTAGAATGTGCACCTTAATAAATCAATACCAACATCTAGGTAGTGCCACAACGTCTGCGACTAGGAACTAGTAGCAAAACATCATATCCGCATTTTGACATTGCCTTGCGCAGAGCTGGGGTGTAAATTTATATCGACGACTAGCTCTAGATAGTATGATACTGATAAGCCATGCTGCATCCGGTATAAGAAGCCATGAAGACATTATAAAATAGCAAAGAGCAATACAAGTGAAAATCCATGCGAGAGTAACAATGTCCCAGCGTAGATATAAATTAAGAACACTCGGAGAATTAATAATCAAGCTTATTTCCGGTCCTTGCCTCGTAGATATCCACATCTATAGTGTCCTTAGTCAAGAACCTCCAGATGTACACCGTTTTCGTCTGGCCATAACGGCGAAGACGCCCGATCGCCTGTGTCTCATTCGCTTGGTAGATTTCCTGGGTTGGGGCGAGCAGGGGCGAAAGGAAGATGGCATGATTGGCAGAAGTCAAGTTCGCACCCGAAGCGCTCTCGTCCATGACGTTGAGCAGGAGCACGCGCTCCTCGCTGTCGTTTTGGAACTTTTCCAGATTCTTGCTCTTTAGTGCCGCCGAGCCCTTGATCTCGAGGAACTGAACCTTGTTGGCGGTGAGCGCTTCCGCGACCTTTTTCATGAGGTCGGGGAACTGGACAAAAATGAGGACGCGCTCGTCGGACGGGATGCGCTTCCTGCATTGCCAAAGTGATGTAGTCAGTCAGGGCGGCATCGAAAGACAACGACAACTGCGAGGTGAAAACCGAGGCAACGTACTGGATCAGGTGGATGACCTTCTCTAGCTTCATCCCGAAGTGCTTCCCCTTCCCGTCGCGCTCGTAATCGTCCACTCCAAGCGTGTCGCCTTTGACGATGTTGAGGACTCGAGCGGCGGCTTTGCATCGACCCGAACGGGCGTACACGCAAGTCTCGGTTTCGGCAGCGGCTCTGACGTCGTTGTAGCATCCGGCATGGCCGCATGACGAAAGGACGGCGATTTCTTCGAGGGGAACACGCTCGCGACCGCACTCGGGACATGATATGACGGGAGGTTCGCTTCGCTGCTTCTGGAGGTCCCGCACGATGGTGAAGTACCGCAGGGAACGAACGCGCCCAATGAGTTCCTTGGTAAGCCTGCGGATCGTGTGTGTTTGCTCGCGGTGTTGCCAGATCACCTCCTTCCGCTCGCTGTCCTTCATGTTGCGACCGGCGTTGGAAGGCCGATGCTCTCCAACGCCCGCCGTATTGAGCAGCTCTCTAACGAGTTGTGTCCCCTCGTCGTCGCCGACCCCCTCCGTGCGACAGACCCGCACGTACTCGCGGAACATGGACTCCTTGGGCTCGTCATCTAGCCGCTTGCCGATCTCTTTCTCTTTCTCGAGTGCCTCCTTGAGCCTTTTGAGCAAATCAGTCCGGCAGTCCTCGAGTTGCGAGTTGCGCTCCTTGACGATTACTTCGCACGCCTTCATCGCATTTTCTTTGTTTGATGTATCGAGCTCGAAGTGGGAACAGCGCTTGAGGAGTGCTTCTTCCGCCGTACTGAGAATCCAAAGACGTCAATGTCTTGTGACTCATTTTATAGGAAAGAAAGTAGTTCATACTTGCTGTCACCAAGGGACTGTGCGACCCGCTTTTCGCGATCGCCAGCAGTCTTCTTACCCCGTTTAATCGTCATGTCCAAAGCACGTAGATGGTGCTCGAGCTCCAGATAGATCGCGCGTTCAGCGGCTGGCAACAAGATCCTTTCAATCTTCTCTTCCCAGGGAATCTCGTCAATCTCAGCGATGTTCTGACAGACAATTCAGTTTGGAGACTGCTAAACACGTTGTTCAACACGCACCTGACGGACGAAACGATCCAAGAACTTCTGCCCCAGCTCATGGCGGTGGGCGTGCCAATCCAAGCTATGTGTTTCACGGAACGAGTGGAACTTCTCGACAGCTTAAAAGACGTCGTCAGAGATGCAACAGAAACGGGGGGTAAGTCACCATCGACGTACCAGTTTGTTCCCGACGACGTTTCTTGACTTCGATGGACTTGCCTTCGTTGTCGTCGTCGATTCCGAGATGCAGGTTCAGATGGGCGGCGATGGTCTTGACCGCGGCGAAGTCGTGAATGGGAGGCGTCCCAGAAAGCACCCAGTGTCGGTCTGAGGATAAGCGCGTTACCAACGAGTGGATTTTGCCATCCAAATACGTGTACTCGTCCACAACTTTTCGGGCGAAGTGGAACATCTCGAGCGGAGGGGACTGCGTCTGCTTCCAATCGTGCCTCGCCGCGCCACGTAACTTCCACGGATCCTTCGCTTCGCGCTGCTCCTTGGGCTTTGCCTCCTGCACCCGCTTTCGTTTTTTCGATTTGGAGGATGAAACCTCCGAGGTGGACCCAACAGGCTCGTCCATCTCCATAACGTCTTCGCTCGCCTTTTTCGACTTTGCGCTCGGTTTAGGCTTGGCCTTCGGCTTTGCGCGAGACTTGGCTTTAGGCGCGTCGGAGTCCCCTCCGTCGGAGACTTCAGCGGAATCGCCCTCGTCATCCTCGCTTACGTTGTCGGAATCCGAGACGATGAACTCAGGAGATTCGGACCGAGCCTTCTTCTTGGATCCGCGAGCGACCTTGGTTCGTTCTTCCTCTTCGCTGTCCGAGTCGACATAGACGGCCAATTTGGAGACTTTCTGGCTGAGGCGTCGAACTGGCCACTCTTCACCATCTGATTCAGATGACAAAACTTCGATAGGTTCGTCGAGCCGACTTTTCTGCTTTCGCGCCTCCTTCAGAGAAGGGACCTCGACATGACTGAAGACCAAGGCCCCGGAGCTCGTACTTGGCTTACCGCTCGCCTTTGACTTTGGAGCAGTCGGTGTCTCTTTGGATTTACTTTCCGTCTCTCGGACTTCCTGGATCCCCCTAATGCGCTTCGATGGTCGCATTGCATTCTCTGCCTCATCTATATAAAAATTAGTCTATGAATAACATGGTAGATGGCAACGACTTACCCTTCCTTCGCGCTGAATGAATAGCATCCATCACACTAAGAGATCCCTGCTTGCGCAACCGGTCGACTTGCCCCTTTAAGGCTTCAAGAGCAATATCAAGGCGCGCGTTGAAGTAGCGACCTTCTGAGGCTGGAAGTGAGCCGCCAGCGGCGATGGCCTCGAGGTTCGCAAGGTAAACGGAACTCTTGAACAGATTGGATGCGACGACGATGATGTCTGCCTCGATTACCTTCTCGACGGTGAGGGAGTTGAGATTGGATGCGGTCATAAGCGTGACAACCTGCATCTTCGCCTTGGGCGAGACGAACTTCTTGATCTCGGTGGACCATTGACGTGTAAGATGAGGAGGGACAACCACGAGGGTGGCCTTGACACGGATCTTTCCGGGAATTTCCTGCCGCGTCTGCAAGTTCGCTGGCGACCTCTTTGCGCGTACAGTCGACCAGACCGAGGGTGATAGCCGTCTTCCCGTAACCGACCTGATCAGCAAGGACACCTCCACGCATGTGTACGGGCTGTTCAGCACGCCCTTCCGCTCTCCAGCCCAATGGCTCGAGCATGGCTTCGGAGACCTCCTCTTCGATGAAGGGTGGAGCATCGGTTTTCTCTTGTTCCAACATCCAATGCAGAGAACGGAGTTGTTCAACACGGAGGGGGAACTTCTCAAAGTGAGGCGGCTGGTGGTGCTCAGGGTCGGGTCGATTACTGAGCAATGTGAACTTCGGCAAGACAAGCTTAACGAGCGGGTTGAAATTAGTGTCCAGACGCCAGGACAAGGTCGGGTTTCCCTTCCTCCCTGCTGTAGGAAGACGGGCAAGGGCACGATGAGTCAACGAAGCGACGTTCATGCCAATGCGAACAGTCCCAACGCCGTTGTCCAGCATGAGCTGGGTCACAAACGGTGCAGGACGACGTTTCAAGCGGCGTTCGTACTCGCCAGCCTCAACACTGTTTTCAATTGCTATGGCTTTCTTCCCATGTTTAATCCAACGTAATGATGGGGCAAGAGGAGCGCAGCGTTCGCAATTTGAATGGTCTTGAGGAAGCTCGAGCTCCTGCCAAGCGGTGAAAGGACCATCCACAACCTTAATACGCTCCAGCAACCATGATAAGGCGCGGAAAGTAGCACGCTCGTGGATTTGATCAACCTCCTGCCATACGCCCTTCGGCCACTCTGGCCCAGCTTGTGAGTGAAGGGGAACACGAGCGACCAGCAATGCGTTCGCCGACTTGCACGCGTCCTTGCTGACTTGAATGCTGAGGTTGTCATGAGGAACAGAGTACCGTGCTCCCTGAGTGTGCGAAGGCTGTGGAAACAAACTGACATCGGCAACGTACATACAAGTAGAAAAACATAGAACGCACCTGGAGGCTCACACCATCTACGGAAACATACTTCTGCGGAATAACGCACGAGACACGTTGAGGGCCATCTTTGCTGGATTGCCGCCACGAAGGGTGCAGGCGAGCGAAAATCGGTCGTGTTTCCCTGTACTCAAGTCGACCAATGGTTGTAGAGAAGACGAAAGCGTCATCGGTCGGCTTTCCAGAACGGGTCGGATCGAGGAGTAGGAAAAGTGGAGGGAGATTGACGTCTCCTGCCGAGGCAACCTTCTTGTGAAGCGCATTATTCGCGGTCCCGCACTTGTCAAGAAGGACATAGGTCCCACTAATGTCGCGATCGAAGTGAATGATATCCTCGCGGGGAACGGACACTTCGAGCTGAGAGAAAACGGTCGAGTCGAGGAACTTGGGATCTTGCAGGCCGAGCTTTGACACCCATGAAGGCACCAATTCTCCGGTACCTTTCATGGATATTTCCACCGTCGTAACCTGCGGCAGTGCCACTTCCCACCGACCATCCAAGAGTGTACCATCACAAGCGAGGCGAGCGGCGGGATTCATAAGTAGTCTGCGGATTTCGGCGTTGGCAGGCTCGTTGGGTGAGGGTTTGGCGTAGAAGAGCCATTCAGGACGCTGAGGATGAAGGCAGAGTTTCGCCAGAGCTTTGGTAGACTCATAGGTGGCATGCCACAGCTCTTGGCGTTTGAGTTCGACGAAGCGCAGCTCCGGACCCACAGCTTCGATGACAGCATTGCGCCAAATTTCCCAACGACTGGATGGGATGGATGCACCAAACTCCTGCTTCAATGAATTCAAAAGTTGCTCCGTTACACCGGATAAGACCACAGTCATTGGAAGGGCAGGACTTGAGGCTGCGTTCGAAAGTAGAAGGAACCAGTCTCGGATGGGCTTTAACGGTCAATCGGACGTGTGTTATGCTCCGGACGGCCGCCGCACTTGACGCAGGCAGTAAACCCGCAATCGTCACAACGGCGCACCTCACGTTCGGTCATGTCCTTGCGGCCCTCGCACGTGCAGAAGCGCACACTCTTCATAGCATCCTCAAGCAGGGAAGAAAGAGGTTGCCCTGTGGTCTTGGAAAGGTCGAACTGTCTCTCTAAGAGCTGATCTTCGCCGAGAATGTGGTCTTGCACGGAGTCGGAGGGCAGATCGACTTTCCATAACGTCTTCATCGATCTCACTGATACGCGTCCCATGTTTCTCCTCATATGTCCTTTTGTCATGACCAGGCGTCAAGTATTTCATCGAAAGGACCAGAGAAACGAGGACTGCCGTCCCTACAACCGTCGTAGACATAGCATTACCCGCCAAGTCAGCGAGCTGGTCTTCCGTCTCGCGCGTGAGCAGCAGCTCGTCTATAGGAAGACCTTGTAAATGGAGCGCCTCTAATCCGACCATTGGTCCACCGCGATTGGTGATATAAGGAATCATGGAGGGCGTGAGACATGGTGAGATGCCAACCCGGTTCGAGCCAATGGAGCGATCCACGTTTTGCGACAGGTTCCATACTTGACTGAGGAAAGGATGTGTCAGAGGCTATACTAAGAGATTGAACAATAACAACTTGCCTTTTGTAGGCGGCGTCAACACCTACTACAGCCGATCGAAGCAACGAAATATCCATAAGATCCCAAACTCGTTCAACCTGCCCGGAGACCCAGTCCGCCCAGCCGTAATCAAGCATCTTGACGGAGCCGCCTTGAATGAGGTAATGTTAGCAGTAGCTCTCATATCGAAACTATACAAGTGCATACCTTCATCCCAGTTCGTCAGAGGACGCTTCGATCCAAGTGTTTCCTCCAAGCGCGTGCGCTGATGACGAGACTCGCAGCGACCCCAGTCCGTTCGACCAGTTTTGCGGTTCAGCGCGTTGTAACTCTCTTGAACGAGTTTTTCCCTCGCTTGGTGGATGCGAGGATCGTCGGAAGGCAGAAGGAAGGCATCAAGGGTGCAAGAAGCATCGCGCTTCAACGATGCCATGCGGTCCGCCCATTTATTCGGCACGCTAGAAGATTGTGCGTTGACTGCCATCATATACCCACGGGTGCGCGTGTGAGGAATATAGTATGCTTTCGTATCCAAGCGAATAGACTTTGCACTGTACTTGACTTCTTCAAATTTCTTGACGACGGCTTGCCAAGGAGCGCTGCACACGTTCTCCAAGATCACAACTGGAGGACGATGCTTCTTAACCCAGTTTAGCATGCCGTGAAATGTCCGGCCAGATTCTCCGCCTTGGTTGATGTCCTTCTTTTCATTGTTTAAATTTGAGTAATCGACGCAAGATGTACCCGCGATGAGGATGTCGACATTACCGGGAACGAAAGCTTTGGCGCCATACGCAGGTGAATCTAATTTACGATTAATAGGGTCGATTGGGGAAAACAAGAACACGGCCTAACGCACGCATAATCGTCACCAAGCTCACACACATCACGGAAAAGGAGCGGTGGTTGAAAATTCCGTTCAATATACGCTTGTTTGAAGGGAACGATCTCGCAAGAGAAGACGTGTTCCACTTCGATAGTCGTACCAAACTTCTCAGTCATGGCACGGCTGATGAGATTTAGGGCGAGAAGAGGAGATTCTGTCCCGGAACACATCGTTGCAACGCGTAGTTTCCGCCCTTTGATGTGCTCCGCCAGCGATTTGACCTCAGCTAGGCGGGAGATGATGTCAAGGAAGATGTCGGGCAGACGAAATATAGGAGGTAACGATGAGTCTTCTGGTGAGACATACTTCTCCTTCCTGCCTGTAATACCCCCGTCTTCCTCGTCGTCGACTTCCTCATCGCCCATGTCGATGTCCATATTGCGATCACAGGTGGCCTCGTCGGTAGAGGCACCTTCCGTTTCTTCTTGGGCAGGGTCAGACCTTGATTTGGCAAAGAATGATGATATTTTCTTTTGCTTCATTTTATCTTTAACGGACGACATGACGACGAAGGGATATGAATATCGTGTGGTGGGAAGAAAGGGAGCGACGCGAAGGTGGTCATCACCGCGCTGAGTAAACGCGTTTGGCTGACTCAGCAATAAGCGCGTGTTGTCACAGGAACATGACTCGATTGTCACTCATCACGTTGCTGCAGTCATGTCTAACGTTCTCCGTACAATTAAGAACAAGATAAGGGAAATTCATGGATATGATCACTTTTCTTGGTTCGACAGCTCATATATTGTCGACTGGTGAGCTCCTATAAGCTTCTTTTTAGCAAAGATTCCAATATATCGCAGGGTCCTGGTGGTAGGAGTGTTTGTTCTCGGTCGCTTAATCAAGGCGCAGCCTGTCTACGAGAGGGACTTCTACCCTGATGATCCGCTTATTGGACATCCTCACAAGTTGGAGCAGTAAGCTCTGTTGAATGCATCGCTCTAATTCGAGCACTTATTTGAACCCGCTTACAAGAATATCGTCTTTCGCAAACAAATTAATTGCCGGGACTGTGGCTGCTGTACTTGTCGTCTTTATAGGTGGATACAGGAACTCAGTACACGAAATTCACCATGGCTTGCTTGCAGCAGCCGCTGGCAGGTTCGCCGGTTCATGCGACGTTTGGCTCCATCTTGCTAATCACCATTCATAGCTCTTTAAATGATCTCATCACTGAAGCTTTGAAGAATCGCGTTGGTAAACAATTTTGAAATCATAGAACTGGTGACTATTTGTTCACCCCTACACAACATCCCAGGTCGACTTCGTCCAGATTTCCTATCTCGGTGCGAGTGGGATCTCTCACGACTTGAGTGCACTGGGTCCGTATGAAGCCTTTCTTCACTGAATCATTGTTCACATAAAACAGAGACCCGAAGGCTATCCTCGATGGCCGGAAATCATTTCCCTCTGGCCATGCGTCCTCGGCCTTTGTAGGAATGATCTTTGTCACCTTGTTCTTGGCAGGCAAAACAGCTGCCCTGTGCTTTGGCATCAACCCTCGTCTCTCCGTCATTCGCAGTCGATTCGCTCGCCTAGGCCTTGTCCTCTCGCCACTATACTTTGCCATCTGGGTGGCCGTCACCCGTGTAGAGGATAATGTGGGTCACATTTTCGACTGCCTTCCAGCGCGAGCCTGATTTTCATCGAAAGCGCCATCACAGAGAAGATGTGATTGTAGGAGGCGTTATCGGCATTTTCTCTGGGACTATCTGCTACCTTCTTTACTGGCCGAATCCATTCTCCGCAAGCAGCTTTTCTGAAGAGACTATGGGTCGCCCCAGACTAGACTCTGTCAACCGCGTCCCTGGTATATCCAGAGGCGACGGCGAGGGCTATAGATTAGCACCGGAGAGTGCTGACTTTGAGGATGTATGACATCATTTACCTTTAGTCATTGGTCCCTCATCCTATCGAGACTCCCGAAGTTATCCATTTTCCCTGGCACGAAATCTCTTGCACCTGAGATGTTTATCGGCTATATTAGATTTGTGAAAAGATGTTCTCCAACCCGACTGCCATGCCCAAGTACTCACATCACGTGCGATTCTGAAATTTGAAATTCTGATGGCTTTGATTGACTAGGCTCGGAAAGCACCGGTGATTGGCCGATCCGAGGACCCGGTCCCTGCCTCTCGGATTCACGTAGCTGCTGTTCCTAATTCAGTTCGGTTTTGCAACCCCCATATCTCAAGCCTGAAACATACACCTTCACCCCCAACTATTCACGACGTGGCCCAGGAACCAGCTGAATCATTCTGCTACTAACGTCCGTCTCCTTCGCTCGGCTGCATTACCTACCGCGTGCAGTTTTTCATCTCAAGCAACGGCGGCCTAGGGTCGGTCAGCATTATTAATTTCGGGCTGTCCGGGCACGAAGCACATAGTCGTCCTTATCGCAATATGCCCTGCCCTGGGTAGGGAAAATATCGCAGAAATGAATGATCCTTAAAGTACATCCTCTTTCACAGTCCCTTGTTGGCAAAAGCCTCATGTCATCAACCTTGATGGGGTGGTGCAGAATCTCCCAAACCCTACGCCCAATGGTGAGTTCGAAGTTTCTTGACCCGTGCATGGCTATGTCTCGGCGGAACCATCGTTTCGAGTAAACACCCAGTTATCCCCCACTTTCTGCATCCGACCTCCCGCAGCCCCCTGATTCTCCCCCTGGCCTTCGCCTTCCTCACCCAGACTTCCCTGAGCCTGTTCATCCTGCACCCAGTCAATACCATTCGAGGCATTGGTGTGCTCCCCCAAGACGATCGCATCCGTGCTGTTGGCATACGCATCGCCCCCGTAGTCCCACCGTGCCTGGCCCTCTCCTCCAGAGTTGCCATATCCGAAACCCCCGCGACCGCCTCGTGTTCCGAACGCGCCCCTACCCCTACCTCCGCGTGGAGAGGCACCCCGAGCCTCGCCCATCCACCTTTGCCCAGTCCGTTGATGGCCCTGCACCGCAGGCGTACCTGAGGGCGCCTGGTTTGCCATGCTTAACGGTGACCTCCATGACATACATCATTAGTTCCTCTTGTGACGGCGGACGCCCATTCGTGACAGCCCACGCCTGGCCCAGAGCTTCCCATGATGCGGGCAACGTAGGGTCAAACGTCGAATAATCGAAGGACTCCAGCCCCAATTCGCCCATGTCTTGATGGGGGGCATCGCTGCCGCTGGGCACAGATACTGCCTGGGGCGTCGTCGTCGAGGATTCGTGTTCGTCCGAGACTGACACCGCCTCAAAGGCGGGGCCCAATGTCGGTGGCGAGGGTGC